>RQTK01001076.1:79772-114711 GCA_003991915.1 Elysia chlorotica
TTCTTCTTCTTCTTCTTCTTCTTCTTCTTCTTCTTCTTCTTCTTCTTCTTCTTCTTCTTCTTCTTCTTCTTGAAGAAGAAGAAGAAGAAGAATCTTTGACAAACGCATATCTCTAGTGCTAACCAAACCCCTATTCTCCCTGGTTCCAGTGTGTCCCTAACTTATGTGCTAACTAAAGTGCTTACCAAATCATGAGCTAAACAATCCTCCATTATTCATAGATTTAGTACGTGGTTCCAAATATAAATTCACACTTCTTTTCCAACCAAATCCCTGGTTCCAGTGTGTCCTAACTTATGTGATAACTAAGGTGCTAACCAAAGCTTGTGCTAACCAAACCTACATTACTCCTAGATCTAGTGTGTGGCTCCAAATTTAAGTTCTAACGTCTGTGTTCTAACTCCTTCCTTTATCCCTCGTTTCAGTGTGTCATAACTTATGTGCCAACTAAAGTGCTAACCCAACTCCAATTATTCCAAATTCTAGTACGTGGTTCCAAATTTAAGTTCTAACTTCTGTGCGAACCAAATCTCGTTTATCCCTGATTCCAGTGTGTCATAACTTATGTGATAAATAAGGTGCTAAATAAACCTGTGCTAATCATACTCCCATTTTTCCTAGATCTAGCAAGTGCCTCTAAATGTAAGTTCTAACTTCTGTGTTCTAACTCCTTCCTCTACCCCTGGTTCCAGTGTATGGCTCCAAATTTAAGATCTAACTTCTGTGTTCTAACTCCTTCCTGTACCCCTGGTTCCAGTGTGCGCCAACTCGTGCCCCCTGGGGTCCACTCACGGGACAGACTGCCAGTGCCAGTGTGAGGGCACCTGCCCTCCTGGCCAGTCACATGACAACAGCTGTCTGTGCAGGTGTGCCAGCAACTGTCCCCAGGGCACCAGGCAGAACAGTGACTGCTCGTGTACCGCCTGCCCGTCCTACTGTCTCAACCAACAGGTGTGTGTGTGTGTATATATATACACAGCGGAAGAATATCTCTCTCTATCTATCACTCTATCTCTCTCTCTCTCTTTCTCTCTGTCTATCCATTCCCAGCGCGTCCACTCACCCGTTGTGCTGACACCTGAGAACACCCAGCACTGGCCAAACTTGACTGGCTTCTTGTGCTCCCAGTACTTCTCCAGGATGCCGACTGAACCGGTCCAGGACATGGGGGACTTGCCGCCTTCGTAGTCACCACTCCAGTTCCCCACAAGAACGCCACCTTGGTCGTTTGAGTTAACCTAAAGGCGGAGGGTCAACAGTGAGGATTTTTTTAATGGAGTTTGAGAGCTCTATTATAATAGTTTCAGATCTTTCGTTTGGAGTTTGAGAGCTCTATTATAAGAGTTTCAGATCTTTCGTTTGGAGTTTCAGAGCTTTAAAAAAACAGTTTGAGAGCTTTTGAATTAGACTTTCCATGCTTTCTGGTATGAATTTTAAGAGCTTACCACTGCAGAGAATTTGCGGACGACTTGAGTAGGATTCCCACGGCTGGTCCAAGCCAGTTCTCCCAGATCCAACAGGTACAGGGCGCAATCCAGAATACAGGTCTCAAACTGGGAAAACAAAGGAAAGGGAGAGGAGAAAAATAAAAAAAGAGTGGAAAAAGAACAAAAGCTGCTCCAACACATGTCCGACGGGGCAGGTTCAAGACCCGAACACATGCCAGTGTTCCTGTCCGTCAACGTGCCCGGCTGGTCAGGTAGGGAGAGAGAGAGAGAGAGAGAGAGAGAGAGAGAGAGAGAGAGAGAGAGTGAGAGAGAGAATGAAAGGTAAAGAGAGAGCGAAAAGAGAGATCGAGAACGAAAAAAAGTGATCGAGTGAGTGATAGAACGAGAGAGAGACAAAGAGAGAGAGAGTGTGTCAGACAGACATATAGACAGACTGACAGAGAGACAGACAAACAGATGGGCAAATATAGACAGCGCCAGGCAGGCAGACATAGAGGGAATGAAAAAGAGAGAGTGTGTGAGTGAGTGAGGGAACTGTAGAAAGATAGAGAAAGACAAGTTGAGTTTTTTACTGAACATTTCGTGTTAAGCAACATTGCATTAAGAATTAAAATACATAACACTTTCACAGACTTTTATCGAACAGTGACTTGCTATTTTTTAATACTGAAAATCCGTAGATTTTAGTTTAAAATATCACGACTGGGGTTCGGTTGTACAGTCGAATCAACTCCTAGATGTTGACTATCATTATTTTTATCAATCTCAATCTCTCAGTTTGTGGTCACTGATGGCTAACAAATGAAGACGGGAGCAATTTTAGCCTTTTAAAGTAGTGTGGACAAAGACGTGAGTGGCCATGATCACCTATGTCTACTCTAGACCCGCAAAGCCTACTTGATGAATGGATGAATATGAAAGCGAAAGTGATTAACTGATTATCCAAAGAGGGTAAAAAAAAGTTTTTTCCCCGCTCCCCCACACTGCTTAACCTTAGAACACTATCAGTAGATCTAGATAATAATCTGTGTCTAGAATACCGTGTACATTGGTGTCCACAGTCGGTTAGGAAAGTTTAGGAAAAGCCGACCGGTAACTTATTTGGAGGAAGTATGTGGTTCAAATTTCATCTGGGACTCTTTCGGAAACCGTTATTTTAACAGCAGGCCTACAGCACTTCACCCTCACGCCGTGTATTATGGAATTATAATTAATAATAGTCTGTATCAAAGAAGTTACCAATATCTTTGGTCTTTAGGCCTATAGAAAATTTGAACTTCCGGTCATTTTTATTGGAAATAATTTCCCTGGAAAGCTAGGAAACGGAAAACATTTATAATCAAAATTAATATATGATCTAGATCAGAGCGCGTTGATCTAGATCTATATAGCTTTTTTTTTCTGTCCACAGTACATGTCCTACAATCAGCAAACCGGATGTGTGTGTGTCTGCAGTTCTACTAATCAAACACCCATAAATGGAGTTTGCCGTAAGTACAATACAGGAGGCTACTAATATTGGTTTAACCTTTCACATCACAAAATTCAATGCCTATTTTTGGTGTGCTCACTGTTTTTGTGATTTTTTTTTAATTTATAAAAGGCAAAGGCTTTGATACTTTTGTAGTTTAATGCAGTTCTATTTTGAGATTATCATTTTAGCCAGTCGAACAACATCACTTCCAAAGCACCCATGTTAAACCATGTGGAACTTATAACAACATCACTTCCAAAGCACCCATGTTCAGAACTTAACAAAATGGAGAGTATGAACAGGCAAATA
Source organism: Elysia chlorotica (assembly GCA_003991915.1). Lineage (NCBI taxonomy): Eukaryota > Metazoa > Mollusca > Gastropoda > Plakobranchidae > Elysia > Elysia chlorotica. Next base: position 83,004 of record RQTK01001076.1, read on the forward strand.
CACTCTCTGTCGCTACATGAAGCTTTCCATTTCCACCCCACCCCCCTCCACACACTTACCCCCCCCCCCACCCTCATCTCTTTTTATTCCGTACACTTTTTTAGTAGTTGACACAGAGTGGAAGGTTCATCCACTTTACTCACAGTCATAGTCTCACTGTTTTAATACCTTTTATACCATGTTATTTACTTGTCTTCTTTTTCTTTCATGTTTTCAGTGTCGTGCCCTTCCAACTCTCAGGCTGTGGGAACAACTTGTCAGTGTAATGATCCTCTGTTTGCCTACAGTCAACAATCAAACACTTGTGGTGAGTTCAATAGTGAAAACACTGTCCTTCAGAATTTTGTTGTTGTTGTTGTTGTTGTTGTTGTTGTTGTAGTGGTTGTTGTTGTTGTTATTATTATAATTATCACCGTCATAATGATCATCTTCATTTAATCACCACAATTTCTTCATCATCATGATCAATATTATCACAATCATCATCATTATCATCATCATCATCATCATCATCATCATCATCATCATCATTACCATTATTGCTTTCATCATCATTCATCATCATTCATCATCATCATCATCATCATCATGTGTTCTCATATCACCTTAGTGTCATTATTATTGATGTTTTTATTTATATGCTTTGGACAACGTAAGTGTTAAAAGCACATTAATTAACTTTTATTGATAAATCATTTTATTAGCTAACTTTTAAAAGCTCATAATTATGCAGCACAGATGCCTTTTAGTTAATAATGTACTTCATTACTTGCTTTTGTCATATAATATTATATATTATCCCACATCAGTCTGCCGCAGCTCATGTCCCACTGGATCTGTACAATCTCCGTCAACCTGCGCATGTTCCTGCCCTCTGCAGTGTCCAACCAACCAGGTATGTTTAAATTTTCCTACCATCTCCATTGAAATAAAAAATGTTGACTTTATAGGCCTACTCACCTGTAGGTAAATCAGAATTCTGTCAAATTTCTATTGCCTGGTTTTGTCCCATACTGGTTAGATCGGTATCAGTGTAATGTCAGCAACTGAGACACAAGTCAAGGTATCCATGCACTGTCTCTGTTTGTTAGCATACAAAATTGTCAGACATTAGTCTTGGGGCCTGTCCACAATAAAGCCTAGTCGCTATTTAAAACAAAATTGTAGTAAAAAAAACGTTCACATGTGGTAAACTAAACTTTTAGGCTGTCCCCAAGAAATGTATCCACTGTATTTCTTTGAAACTATAAAGAGCAACAAAGTACTAAACACAAGGCTACCACCATTATTCTTTTTCCTCAGTACAACAGCCCAGATACCAACTGTAGATGTCTGTGTATGTCCACAAACCAACCTCCAGTAAATGGAATGTGCTGTGAGTGTTGATATGATTATTATTGGAATAAAATGTAACAAATATTGCTTTATTCTCATGAAAATTTAGATTCCATGGGTAGGTGATAACAAAGGCAAGACATGAAGTGTGACATTGAATATAGCTTAAACACAAATCAAAATTTTATATATGGTTCCTTATATTTTTTCATCGTTAAAACAGTTTCATAATCCCACAGAAGAATGGTGTAGTTAAGATTTGGATGGAGTTACAGATTTTAATTTATTTTTTATTTTTGAGGTATTGTTCTTTCAGACAATAGTGAGTTGATCATAAGTATTTCCCATAATGTTTTTCCAAATATTTGAGGTCCCCTATTTTTTTAACATGATTTATAACAACTGGAGTGTATACAATTATTGTTTTGTAAAGCAACTCTAACATAATAATACTTCAACATTCAGGAAATTCTTCTTTACCTTTTGAAATCAACTAATTACTTTTTATCTACTTTTTAGCACATATTTCGTACCTGGCCACGATTTTGGCATGGGTCATTTTTGCTACTTTTTAGTAAGCAACAATAACTGTTTTATTTCCTTATTCCTGCTTAAAATTGGACACAAGTATTCAATGAGATAAAGCAAAAACAAATAAGAAATTATTTAATTTGAAAGTTAAGCTAGATAGATTTCATTTTCACTTTTACAAAAATATGTCACTTGCATTTTGACATACGTCTCACTCATGCTATTATTTTGCACTGTGACAATTTATAATCTCTTTCTTTTAATGTCTTTCAGTGTCCTGCCCTTCCAATTCCCAAGCTGTAGGAACAACTTGTCAGTGTAATGATCCTCTGTTTTTGTACAATGCACAATCAAACACTTGTGGTGAGTTCAATAGTGAAAACACTGCCCTATGGTATTTGTTTAGAGGTACAGCATGGTTTGATAAAGGTTTCCTTTTTTTCTCTCTTTAATGTATTTTTATTCAAGAAACATTTTGTGTCCCGTTACCTATTATTGTTGTTATCATTTTTATAATAATAATAATAATAATAAAAATAATAATGATAATAATACCGAAGTATCAAAGTGCTTGAGCTCTTATATCCATACCCATACATTAAAAATAGTGTATAAATACATGTATTTTGGGTGGACAAATTGTTGTAAATAATGCGACAGACGCTGCAGTTTTTTTTAAAACTTTTTTGTATAGCGGTTTTATTGCTATTGAAAAAAAACATGTGCAGTAAAATAAAAAAAAATGTAATTAGAATGATTATGACACATAGGCTTACTGAAGAAGCAATTCGTTTTAAATTCCTTCATAAGCATTTATTATTTAGCCTTGAATATGCAATGGTCTCACAGGACTTAATACTCTGCACGAAGGATGAACCGATAACTTTTCTGTGTGAAATCCTTATCCTATATCCAACATTTGAAAAGTAATAATTATTCCTATTCTTTTTTTGCAATGGCAATATTTTTGTATGTTTCAAAACCATTGATTTAAGGTTACTATTTTTTAATATCCAACAAAACACTGTAAATTTCCAAAAGAAAATTATCAAAACAATGCCTTTCTTCTTCTCGCGCTCAAACAGAGAGCTATATAAACACCTACGCAGATAAAGAGAGGAACTGGCAAGATGCGTGCAGTAACGTCACTGCTCAGTGTGGGTCCGGCATGCAGATTTCACAACAAACCTGTATGGGAAACCTGACAAATGTTACTGGCCAAAGTTTTGACTGCTACAAGTGGACCACTGATGTGATTAAAGACACATGTGAAGATAAATGTGAGTAGCCTTAACACGTTCCTCCTTGTGGGATGCGATAGGCAGGCGCTCGCTGATAATACATTAATTTTTAGATTGTAAGAGGTAATTAGAGAATCGGTTTCGTTTTTACTTAATCTTATGTAGACTCAACGTTCGTAATATTCGTGAAGCACTTAAGTGAAGCAAAATACATTTTTTTAAGTTCTAGTTATCTGAAAACAAAAACAAAATTCTTAATACGTGCATAAAAATATGAATCTTATAATATTATATTATATAATGATTGTAAAGTTATGCTTCAATTTTTGCTCACCTCTACAGGATAAATACAGCACCGATCTTCTTAAAATTGTGCATGAATTTAGTTATATTTTTCGCCCAGTTCAATGGTACCTTTAGAAGTCATAAATACTTGTTTTAAAGTATACCTTTTATTTGTGTAATATATATTTAATGTATAAATTTGAAGAAAAATTTTCAACCGTTATTTTCCATTTTTCTATTCCGCCAGGTGACTACTTGTTCCGCGACCTACACCCAGATCTTGGTGACAAACCGATCGGTGCCATTCTTCTGGTTATCTCCCTTGCCCTGCTTTGCATCTGTCTGGTGGCTATCGTGAAACTCTTGCACTCTATCTTGCAGGGACCAATGGCCACGATGATCAAAAAGTTTGTGAATGCCGAGTTCCCTGGGCCTCTAGCTTATCTCACAGGGTACATCGCTATTATTATCGGTGCTGGTCTCACTTTCGTCGTTCAGAGCTCTTCCATCTTCACGTCCATCACATTGGTCTGTTAATGCATTAAGCAATCACCTGAAGAAGCCATTTTGAATGTATTCTATTTTTTTTACCAAATTTTTTTCTCTGATACTCCTGGTCCAGTCTGCCGCAGCCTATGTCCAACTGCTTCAGTCCAAAACCCTGCAACCTGCGCTTGTTCCTGCGCCATACAATGCCCTACCAACCAGGTATAATTAAATTTTCATTCCTTTTCTGTTTTGAATAAGCATATTGATTATATACTCACCTGTAGATAAAACAATAGAGCAGTGAGCATCGTAGCACTGGGGTTAGATGAGGTAAATCGAATTTTTAGCAAGCAGTACTTATGTTACGTGACATAAATGAAATATTTGTTTACAATGGGTTTTTTTCTATTGTCTATATTTTGAAACCATCCCTCTACAGTTATGTCACATCAGGCCTGTTAAAGTCCTTCATTGTTTTTCACCTGTGTTGGCTTTGTTTAGATGTGTGAATAACATTAGCGGGTCAACTTAAGAGATTTATTACAGACAGTTAGATTATGCTACAAAATACAATAGAAATTGCCAGTTATGCTCTACTACTGAAATAACCACTAATTTTTATGCCCCACTATATTATCTGATTGTCTGAAGTTGGGCTGGAATTTTACAAGCATGACAATTTTTTTAGATTACTTGAGGCTTATTTTTACATAGAATCACTTTTTTCAACTCTTTATCCTTTTTTTGGTTGTCTGTCGTTTCCAATGATGACATCCTCTTTATTGTTGCACTCTTGGGTCCTGAGTTTAGAGGTAGCCAAGGCTAGTTCTTGACCCAAAGATCTTTAAGTATCGGGGACAGAGAAAGTCACCAGGAGGCACTGTTTTAGTTCATTGCTGCTTTTTTCCATTCCTTCTTTACCTGTCAACTCTGACGTCTGCACGTTTCTTTTGCTGGAATGGGTCTTTTGCAATCTTTATAATGCATGCAAAACGCATGTTTGTAGGCTAAAATTAAGTCAACTTTGTCCACAGTACAACACTCCAGATACCAACTGTAGATGTCTGTGTAGATCCACAAACCAACCGCCAGTAAATGGAGTGTGCTGTGAGTGTTGAAAACAATGTTTCGTTTCATAGTTATGTTTCATAACTTTCTTGCTAAGAATGGTCCACATGTGTTTGGGTTTTTTTTTCTTTTTAGGAAGAATAATATATAGTAAGTGAAATACAAGAAGGGAGCAGTTTCATAGTTATGTTTCATTATTTTCTTGTTAAGAGTTGTTAGGTCCAAATGTGTTTTGTTGTTTTTTTTCTTAGGAATTATAATACGGTACATAGTAAATTATATATATGTATTTAGCCGTAGGAAAGATGAGAAGAAATAAATTTATTAGGGGTGTTGTTATTTTTTAAATTTGAAGACTAGACAATTAAGCTCACCCACAGAGCTGTGTAGGAATCTTTTGTATTTTCTTTATCGCAAATATCCTTAAACAGTAACAAGATTTTTCTCTTCAGTCTTGTCAAAACAATGATGTAGTTTTTGGAAATAATCAAAACACTTTTAACATGTAACGCTAAGGTTTTCAAGAAGTAAATTATTTATGTTCTATCCCTCCTGCTTGAATTCTTTTTTTATAATCTATTTTTAGTTGCTTAATCTTTCTATCCCTCCACAGTGTCGTGCCCTTCCAACTCTCAGGCTGTGGGAACAACTTGTCAGTGTAACGACCCTCTGTTTGTGTACAACCAACAATCAAACACTTGTGGTGAGTTATATGGGGCAAGCATTGATGTATGGCACTTTGTGAAAGTTGCAGGATACCTCAATATAATGTAATGAAGACAGTAAATTCTTAGAAATTAATAACCCAAGTGAGAAATGTTTGAAATTTACTGTGACAGTTATTAATTATGAAATTAATTTTTAAACACTGATGGTTCTAAAAGCTATTTACAATAGAAATGAGTAGGCTATTTAGGGAACATTAATATTTTTGTCAAACAACTTTTGTTTTAAAAGATATTGTGAGATGACTACATTCCTACAAATCTAGGAGCAATATCTGGTCTACTATTTCTTTTTTAAGCACTTTTTGCGTTTTCTTCATTACCTCTAGTAAAATTAAATTTTATTTCCTTGCTTTTAAAACTTTAAAAAATAAATAAAATGGTTGCAAATGGCTCAAATTTTAAGCCTACCGAAAAAAAAACATATTGAAAATTAGATATTCCCTCTCTGTTGTTTTAACCTCTTTAGCTAGTATAGTTAAAGAAAGAAAATTAAGTCTTCTTCTGAACAGAATATTTAGATGGGAAAGACTATCTGATCTGAGAATCTCCTGCTCACTTAAAAGGGAGAGTTCAATTATGAAACACAAGACACACAAAATTAGCAGCGTCATTTCGTGCTGAAAATCAGGTAAAAATGACAAAATTTTAGACCAACAAAATGTAGTTACATGACTGTTTTTGAGTTTTACATATTTAAATGTTTAGGCTATATCATATAAAAATTTCAGACTCAACTCTGTTTAGGCTGTATTTTCATTTTTCCGGGGGAGAGGAGAAAAGGAAGGGGGTTGTTTGTTTGTTGTACAACTTTTCTAGTTCTACGAGATGCGATTTGACCCTACAATCATTCCTTTTCCTTTACCTGGTAATAAAATTTCCATTCCCAGGCTGTCGCACCACATGTCCAACTGGATCGATACAGAACCCTTCGACCTGCGCTTGTTCCTGCAGCTCTCAGTGTCCCTCTAGTCAGGTAAATCTCACTTTACTCAAACAGTCTCTTACTTTGACTTGACTCAAGCCGTATCTTGCTTTGGTGTAATTTGTAGCAAAAAGTCATTGCGTTCTTCTCACAGTTGACTTTATGTTTGTATCGATATCATCTTTAATTTTAAGCTTTGACTTTACTCCAACAATCTCTTGCTATGGTGTAATTTGTAGCAAAAAGTCATTGCGTTCTTCACACAATTGACTTTATGTTTGTAGCAATATCATCTTTAGTTTAAAGATATGTAATATTATTTGCTATATATCATTCGTAAACAGAACAATTATGTTTTTCCTAGGCTTTTAAGATCGTGCACTGCTTTTCAATGTGATGGTTTCACAAAATCAATTTAGATGTGATATTATTTATATTTCTTTAACACACCCATACTGAAAGCTTAAATACTGTTTTATAAGGAGACTACCCTCAATCTACTCTTTCCTCAGTACAACAGCCCAGATACGAACTGTAAGTTGATGCGACCTAGAAGAGTTAATTTGAATTTTCTTATAGTTTCATTATTAAAAAGACAGTTAAGTTTTCATACAGGATTGGTTATAGGAAACAGGTGTAAAATCAAAATAAAATCAAGTTTTGGAACTGCAAATGGAGAGGGAGTTCATATAATTATATATATGTAGATAAAAAATAGTTGGGTTCTGATTAAGGACAAGTTTGGAATCTCTCTTTCCGATCTTCGTTGCCATTATTAAATATTTCTTCAAATTTAAGATTTGAGATAGTGTTAACATTAATTTTTACTTAAATATCTGAATTTATAATGTTTTTAAACGAGTGTTCTCCCAATTTCATTTTTAATTTGAATTCTCATCCCTATGCAGTGTCTTGCCCGACCAACTCTGTAGCTGTGGGAACAACTTGTCAGTGTAACAACCCGCTGTTCTCGTACAATCAACTATCAAACACCTGTGGTGAGTTGACTCATCAAGAAATCATTATATGCATGGCATTGTGTGAGAGATACAGTAATTTGTATTAACTTTCATGTCTATGGAATCAGCCCAAATTTACCAGAAACCTGTAAAAATGTTCTTGTTTCACATATTGAAAGGTCAAAACAAGTTCAATACTGAAAAAAATCTACTTAAGTAGAATTTGAATGGCTTATGGTATATGAAACTGGCAATGTCTCTGTCTAATTCCAATAGAGGTGAAGTTGACTCAATTTTATTGAAGATCTCATATTTGGGATATTTGTTCACTTGGTTCATAATATTACCCAATAAGATGTTGGATGTGAAAAACCTAGTATTTTATTCTAAAACTTTCAAAGCAAATTCCTTGTAGGAAACTTTCTTCTATTGATGATCATAGGATGTAATTACAATCGCTTGGTTACAATCATATGCCATTTTCGGATTTATATAAACATAAACTAAGAGAGTCAGGAACGTTTTTCCTTTAGGCTCAAGATTTTTGTGAAATTTTTGTCAATAATGATTATTGTGTTTCTCAATTAATTTACGCTGCTATGTTATAATTTTCGATCATTCCATTTTCCTCTACTTACCTTGACGAATTAATCTGTATGTAGCTTGCCGAAACATGTGCCAGACTGGCTCGGTGCAAGATCAGACTACCTGCGAATGTTCTTGTAGAATACAGTGTCCGACCAACCAGGTAGCTCTCACTTTGAGTTTAAATATGTAGGGCTGTAAGTACAACGTTGCAGTAGCTCAGAACTCGTCAGAGTATGTGAATAAGAAAGCTTAATGCAAGTTGCAAAATACGTTGATGTTGTATTTACAGACCTTAGTTATCATTCTTAGAGAAATGGTTTGAAAGTCTGTTCTTCAAAACTTTAGTAAACTATACAGCTTTGAAGAGGTACTGATACAAAGCTCTGTTATTACAGATGTGTTATCCAGATACATCCATATGTGGGGAAAGGTTTTCATGGCTGATTTATTTCTTTTTTACTTTTTCTTCCTCCTTTACAAAAAAACAAAAACAAACGAAAATAATACTGATGGTTTTAAATTGCAATTTAACATAATGTGTTATATGGTATTGTGGCTCTCTAAAGTACGGTCATGAGATTTCTTTTTTTAAAGTTTGCTATATTATTACTTTATTAGTTTCAGAAATAAATGAATCATTGACTTAGTTTATCTTCATCGTTGAAATTTTTATTGCAACACTTGCATACAAAATTTTGAAATCTTTGAATTTTTTCCTCAGTACAACAACCCCGGCACCAACTGTAATTGCATGTGTACATCAACAAATCAACCCCCAATAAACGGAGTGTGCTGTAAGCAATAGGAAAATATTTTATATATAAATTCTCAGACAATGTAAAGGCGCACACATGTATTGCAAAATTATTTAGTTAATCTTTTCAGCTTTGCCATGATGTCTAAAATACAAGTGGTATAAATAATACTTTTCATTTAGTCTAAAACTTGAAAAAAAAATATTTGTTTTGACATTTGTCAACATTAGGATTTATTTTTACTGAATGTTAGACTTATACATCATTCACCATGACCAAAAAGCTGTAAACATATTAACATTATAGACTGGTGAAGTGTATAGGTTCACTAACATAGCAAAAGAGTCAATCAGTCATAATAGTTTAGATCTTCACCAAAACTTCTAACTTAATTAAAAATATGTTTCTATATTCCTGTATTATGCAGTGAACTGTCCAACCAACTCCCGGGCTGTAGGTACCAGTTGTCAGTGCAACGATCCAAACTTTCTGTACAACCCGATCACAAACACTTGTGGTGAGTTTGTATTGATGAATTGCAGGTTGATAAGCATTTATATCAAATAAGAAAAACACTGAACGGATTTCAGTGTAAATATATATTAACCCTTCTTCTCCAGTTTATATGTTTTTAAATCCACCTGTATAACAAAATTTTGTGTTTCTCCTTCTCCATGTGTAGCTTGCCGCAGCACATGTCCAACTGGGTCAACACAAAATCCTTCAACCTGCGCTTGTTCTTGCAGCACTCAGTGTCCTACAGGCCAGGTAAGGCTCAATTTGGGATTATCAGGTGTTTTCTTTCATTCAATATTATTTAGTCGATCTTCTTCTACAAAAAATTGTATTCCTTATTTTTTTAGGCCAAGTAAGGTAACGTTTTAGAACTGAATACTAAAATGTTTTTGTTTATTATTTATTTTAAAAATATTAAGTTTGTTGTCATCACTTTAACACTTGCGTACATCCATCTCTTTGAATTTTGTCCTCAGTACAACAACCCAGGCACCAGCTGTAATTGCATGTGTACATCAACAAATCAACCCCCAGTAAACGGAGAGTGCTGTAAGCGATAAAAATAGTTTATATATATACTCAGATAATTAGCAGGCCTACACATTTAGTGCAAAGTTATTTAATTAATCTCATTAGCTTTGCCATAATGTCTAAAAAACAAGTGGAATAAATAATATTTTTTTAAATGTAGTCTAAAACTTACAAAAAATATATTTATTTTGACGTTGGAAGTCCATTATTTTAAATTTAATAATATCAACATTAAGAGTTATTTATACTTAATTTTATACTTATAGATCATTTATCATAAACAAAAAGCTGTAAGCAAAAGAACATTCAAGACTGGTGAAGTGTATAGGTTCACTTACATAGCAGAAGAGTCAACCATTAAATAATTTAGATCTTCAACAAAACTTCCAAATTAATTAAAAACATGTTTCTATATTTCTGTATTTTGCAGTGACATGTCCAACCAACTCCAGGGCTGTGGGCTCCAGTTGTCAGTGTAACGATCCAAACTTTTTGTACAACCCGATCACAAACATGTGTGGTGAGTTTGTATTGATGAATTGCGAGTTGATAAGCATTTAATATCAAATAAGAAAAAACAATAATTTTGATATAAATTAAACCACAAAATACAATATTTTGATAATAGTTATTTTAAACAAGAGATTTGATTTGTAGTTAAGTGTCACTGTGGTTGTGGCAACGATATTTTTTTTCTTCGAAATTTGATATTGGATTACAATTGTACAATATTAAAGTTCACAATAATTGTTGTATATTCTTTCTCTCTGCCTCCTTGTGTAGCTTGCCGCACTACATGTCCAACTGGATCGATTCAAAATCCTTCAACCTGCGCTTGTTCTTGCAGCACTCAGTGTCCTACAGGCCAGGTCAGTCTCACTTTGAGATTATCAGGTGTCGTCTCTCATTTAATATTTATCAAACTTCTCTTTAAAAAAAATTTGTTCTTTTTTTTTTTTAGGACAATTAAGATAACGTTTTAGGACTGAATACTAGAATGTTTTTGTTGATTATTTATTTTAAAAATATTAAGTTTGCTGTCATTAATTAATAAATTTTAAGATTATTTTCAGGAGATTAAAGCAGGGGGCCTAAAATTATCAATAGGGGTGATCTTCTTTTAAGGAATATAAATAAACAGTGAGATCACCACTCTCTACATTATAAATAATACAGACTTATAACATGTTGTATAATAAGATTTTAAAGCATAAGTTCTTATATTATTCACAATAGATATTGTTGTAATTCTCAATTATTATTTTTTTCATTTGAATTTTCTCCGCAGTACAACAGCATTCAGACTGGCTGTAGATGTCTGTGCACATCCGCCAATCAACTCCCTCAAAACGGAGTGTGCTGTAAGCAGTTAAACTTATTATTACATATTGCTTATCTTCCTCAAACACAAGCTATGGTACTTTATATATTCTAGCCTATCATTCTCTACATTATCTTACTAATTACTTGGAGCTAATATTAACTTTTTTACATCCCATGATTTTTGGCCTTTTCCTTGTGTGCGCAATATTTTGGGAAATTTTCTAATACTTGAAAAGATAAAAGTATAATTGAGAATATCAGTATTTTATAATCTGATCCTATCAAGGAATATTTTGCCTCATTTGGATTGAAATCTAAACTAAATGTGAGCATCACTTCGTAAACAATAAGCTTAATTACAGATGAACAACCTAGGTTACTGAATTTTTCTTGTTCACTCGGGAAGCAGACAAACAAATCAATAAATTATATCTTTGCTGTAAATCTTTATGGTAAATTATGAATCCTCTCCCTTGTTAACTTTTTTTCGTGGATTCTCTCCCCGTGCAGTGAACTGCCCATCCAATGCCCAGGTGGTAGGAACCAGTTGTCAGTGCAATGATCCAAACTTTTTGTACAACCCGACTACAAACAATTGTGGTGAGTTGCTTCTGATAAATTCCAACTGTGATGAACATTCAATGTAAAATAGTGAAAATAAGTTGCTTTGGGTATAATTTATTTTATTCCATATAAACATTTTGAACTAGCACAATCAAAACGGTATAGATTTATACCATGGTAATTTTAGTATGTGTTTTCATGTCCATGTGGAAATAAGAATGATCACACTCATCTCATTTATTAGATCCTTGCAAAAATTTTTTGTCAACAACTTGCAAATAATTTTGTTTAGGTTATATAAAATACACATTGTATTTGCTGGTATTTGATGAAAAGGAGACAATCTTTGGAGAGGTATTGATATGATGTCCTGTATTTGAGAATGAAAGTTAAATATTTAAAACTTATGTAGGGTAATAGAAGTAATTGACCCAATAGATGTATGTAGTTAAAAAAAGGTCACTTTCTTTAAAGTCGTAATTTTGTGAAGATATTAGTAGTAATTTTTAACACCATACCTTTCAAATTGCCCATTTAAAAGGAGATAAAAGTTTACATATTTTGAAACCTATGCTTTTGTTTCGTACTCATGGTTTAAAAATGTATGTGTAGATCTCAATATTCAATTTTCGTCTGACATTTTTTTTGATAATCAATTGTTGTGCAAAAACTCTCATTTTGTTGTATATGATGGGTAAATTAATTAGTAGGCCTAATATATTAACCCTTCTCCAATAAGCGTGTTTTTGACTCCACCTGTATAACAAAAGACTTGTGTTTCTCTGTCTCCATCTGTAGCTTGCCGCAGCACATGTCCAACTGGATCGACACAAAATCCTTCAACCTGCGCTTGTTCTTGCAGCACTCAGTGTCCTACAGGCCAGGTGAGGCTGATTTTAAATTCTCTGGTATTTTATCCAAGAATTGTCTAATGGTATCCCCCTTTTGTTTTTTAAGCTTAAGTAAAAAAAATTCTTATAAGTAAATATTAGTTTCGTTATCCCCATAGGAGATTGTTTTTATTTATCATATCTTATCTTATCTTTATCTTACTTATTTCTTTTTAGTGTAATCCATAGGCTAACTGCGTCATCAGAATTCTATCTTCATAGATAAAAAATGGGAGTTAAGATAAAAACAATAATGTTTTACAATAATATAAAGAATTATATAAACACATGAACTAGTTGTTTTCATGTGTCTTTAATGTTCTACTAATGTCAAATCTTTCGTGTCTTCAGGAGAAAGACTTAGGCTATGTATCTCAAAACAAATTTGATTGTTCAATTGTTTTTATTGAAACTTTTTTTTTAGTACAACAACCTTGAGACCAAGTGTGCATGTTTCTGCTCATCCACAAATCGCTCTCCTCAAAATGGAGTGTGCCGTAAGTGAAACTAATTGTTCTATACTGCCTATCTTCTTTTTTTTTTTTTTTTTACAACATTGATTCTTCACAAGCGGCTTTACAAATGAGGAAGATATATTGCTGATTTGAATAATTAAAAAATTGTTAGAGAAACATAAGACTGAAACATAATGCTTGATTGTGTTTTCAAAAGACATATCTCAAAACTATACATTTGAGGTTTCCGAGGAGGATCCTATATAGCAATGGGTCTCAATACTAATCTCTGACAATATTGCAGAGGTACTATGACTCCTGTCTCAGTCTGTCACATTATCCTGACACAGATCCAAACTTTACGGGACTAAAGCTGACATACAAAATTACCATATTAAGGTTCTCAAAGCGGTATCTTCCGATTGAGAGCTAAATGTTCTGCCATTTGCGCCAGATCAACACCTATTTGTATGATTATGTAAAAGCTGTTGGCAGAATGGTAAAGCACACTGGTCTTTGCCTTGGCATGTCGAATAGGTGCAGAGTAGAAGGTACGGATTCGATCCCTTTCATGTCATCAGTCAAAAATTTTCTCTGTCTATTTGTTTTATCTGTTGGTCACAAGCTAGATCAAGGTGTATGATTGCTCTTCTAATTTATTTGTATCATGGTCATACTTTTTCTTCTTTATGTCCCACAATGCAGTGAGTTGTCCATCCAACTCCCAAGCTGTCGGAACCAGTTGTCAATGTAATGATGCTCTCCGCTTGTACAACCCAGAGACAAACCAATGTGGTAAGTTCTTACTGGCAGAATCCAAGTTCTTTGGTCAATGGACTTCCAATTAAAAAATGTTTTGTCTTGAATACAACCATAAAATTTTAGGTGTATAGATAAATGAAAATAATAAACATTATTTTGAGCACAATAATTTGGTATAGAATTTGGCGAAGAAACAGAGCTAAGAAAATGTTTGATTATACTGTAGATTAAATGTTGGCAAAATGTTTTCCTTCACATGTACAATCCTGAAAATTTCAAGCTGTATTTTTAAATATAACTCTTTCAATTGTGTTTTTTTTTTAAGTTAAACCAAAGTATTTTTTATTGTCCTTCGTTGTTTTATTTTTAATGTTCAAACTAAACCTTAAGACATCTCATTTTTTAAATGCTTTTTTTTATTATTCTTAAAAAAAACAAAAAACCCTCAAAACACCCTTTATGTGATGAAAAAGAAATAGTTACAAAATATTGTAATGCATTTTAATTTAATTTGATTTTTTGAAAGATATTTACCTTACAAACACATTGATATAGTGATGTAAAAATAACATATCTCTGAGAAATACCATCCTTTTAGCCCAATGAATATTTACCATTTCCCTCAATTGAGATGCTTTCCACTCCACCTGTATAACAAAATTTTGTGTTTCTCCTTCTCCGTATGTAGCTTGCCGCAGCACATGTCCAACTGGATCAACACAAAATCCTTCAACCTGCGCTTGTTCTTGCAGCACTCAGTGTCCTACAGGCCAGGTAAAGCTGATTTTAAAATTAACCTGCCCTCTTTCATTTACTACTTATTAAAAAATATTGTCCTCGTGAGGAATTTTTTTCCAGCTTAAGTAAGGTTAATTATTATGGCTGAACAATTGTTTGACGTTATGCATAAATATTTTGGGTTTTTTATTTTTCAAGATATGAATTTTTTTCATGCCTCACAAAAATTTTAATGCTATCTTTATTATATCAAAATTAAGTAAAAAATATTTGTCTGTTCAGCAGCTTTTTTATTTCATGTAAGGTCAGCGTATAAAACAAGTAAAGTTTCTAAAAAATATGAAATTCAACTGAATTCAAATTATCACTGATGGCATCAATATTTGTATAATTATGAATGTAAATCTTATTTTTATTTTTTTAAATTTTCTCCTCAGTATAACAACCCAGACAACTCCTGCACATGTCTGTGTACAACCACAAATCAACCGCCGCAGAACGGAGTGTGCTGTAAGCGATAGAAGAAAATCAAAATAAAACTTTAAATATTGATTGCTGTGTGTGTTACATGATGTCTCTTTTATAATGAAAAATTGACATGTGCTTGACTCAATCTAGAAAATCACGTTATATGATTTAACATTCAATTCATTATACCACTGCTTTGCACTGTTGCCTATCTTGCCTATACCGCTGTTCTACCGCTGGCGTCATTATTGACTATTTTTGTAAGCGACGTCCATTTTTTCAGAAAAAAGTCAGGGAACAAGTATAACAGTAATTTAAAAAAGAATCAGTGACTTAAAGGTTAACATTCTACATTCCAGACTGCAAGTCTTAAGATATCTAATCATAAAACTAGCAGATCAATCACGTAATGGTTTGGATCTTTGCTTCTATTCAAACTTTCAAAATAAGTGTGTATTCGGGACTCTGAATTTAGATTGTTACCTTTTTTTTGCTTCATCTGCAGTGAACTGCCCGTCTAACTCCCGAGCTGTGGGCTCCAGTTGTCAGTGCAATGATCCAAACTTTTTGTACAACCCGACTACAAACACTTGTGGTGAGTTGGTTTTGTTGGTTTTGGTTAATTACAAGTTGTCAGGCATTTAATGCAACATCACAAGGTAAGCCCTAGAGCGGATCCTCAAAGGTAAACACAAGGTGGGCTGTTCGAAGCAGACTTGGTGGTTAAGCACCGATGTCAATAAAAAAGCTGCTGGTAGTACATGAGCCAAGCTGAAGAGGACCAACTAGAACCGAGTCTGGTGGAGGGGAGTTGCTGCGACCCTATGTTCACAGGGAAGCAGGAGGCTTGAACTGAAAACTTACTAAATATTTAATGTAAAAAATATTTTTTAATGTTATAAATTTGGAAGTGGCTATTTATCCGGTAACCGGACAAATAGCCAAATGGCTATTCCTCCGGTAGTTTTGGTTTGGAATTGCTTGGTATTCCAACTAGGATTGGTTAGTACAGCTGTCTCAGTTAGAGCCATATTATGTTTACTCCATTACTTAGATCTAGGGATGAAGAAGCTAGTAAGGCGCAGTAGAAAAAGAGCGAGAAAAACAAGTGGTAGTAAAAATAGATCAGGGAAACCCAGGAAAACAAAGGTGCCGTCCTCGCGCTTTCGCACGCCACAATTTTTTTTCTTGGTCTCCCTAGACGCCTAGATTCCAATCCAAGACTACCTGAGGAATAGCCTTTTGGCTATTTGTCCGGTTACCGGGTAAATAGCCACTTCCTATAAATTTAGCAATAGTACTTGTTTGTTGTTAATTTTTATAAACAGTAATTATATTGAGACATTATTGATAGTTTGGTCATACATTATTTATAGCTTGTTTATAAATTAGTTATAGTTTGGTTATCAATTAATCCATAAAATATACACATTTTGAATTTAAAACTTAAGATCATTAAATACCCATTGTTATAGAATGCATAATTGTAGGTGACGTCCATTTATTCAGTAAAAAAGACAGGGAACAAGTAAAACAGTAATTTTAAAAAAATCAGTGACTTAAGATCAACATTCTACACTCTAGAATGCAAGTCTTAGGATATCCAGTCATAAAACTAACATATCAATGACATAATGGTTTGGATCTTAACTTCTGTTCAAACTTTCAAAATAAGTCTGTATTCAGGACTCTGATTTTAGATTGTTACAATTTTTTTTGCTTCATCTGCAGTTACCTGCCCGACCAACTCTCGGGCTGTGGGCACCAGTTGCCAGTGTAATGATCCAAACTTTGTGTACAACCCGACTACAAACACTTGTGGTGAGTTTGTTTTCGTTAATTACAAGCTGTCAAGCATTTAGGCCTAATGCAACATCACAAGGCAAGCCCCGGAGTGGATTCCCCAAGGTAAACACAAGGTGGGCTGTTCGAAGCAGACTTGGCGGTTAAGCACTGACGCCGAGATAAAAGCCGCTGGTAGTACATGAGCCAAGCTGAAGACGACCAGCCACAACCGAGTCCGATGGAGGGAAGTTGCTACGACCCTATGTTTCACAGGGAATCAAGAGGCTTAAACTAAAGACTAAGCATTAAATCTAACAAAAATTTTATTACTTTAGCCTTGGCACTTGTTGTGTCTTAATTTTTTTAAACAGCAAGAATATTGAGACATTATTGGTAGTTTTGTCATAAATCATTTATAACCAGGTTATAAATTATTTATAGTTTGGTTATAAATTAACCCATAAAATGTACACATTTTGAATAATAAAAAAAGTAAAACTTAGGGTAATTAAATACCCATTGTTATAGAATGCATATTTAGTCAAAGAATAAAACTGCCCTGCTATATGAACTGTACCCATTGCATGCTATCAAATGAAATTATATCGTCCAAAATAGTGTTCTTTTTCTTGAGATCAAGTATTTAGCTAGGACCTAAAGACAGCAATGTATCATTTTCTTAATGAATACAAAAAATAATACTATTATATACGATCTTGCATGATATAAATATTTACCCTTCTCCAATTAATATGTTTTCCAATCCACCTGTATAACAAAAATATTATATTTCTCAAAATCTCAATGTGTAGCTTGCCGCAGCACATGTCCAACTGGATCGATACAAAATCCGTCAACCTGCGCTTGTTCTTGCAGCACTCAGTGTCCTACAGGCCAGGTAAGGCTCACTTTGAGAATAATAGGTGTCGTCTTTCATTCAATATTTGTCAAACTGTATTTCTTTACCATCTCTTTCTAAAGATAAAAAAAATTATTTAAAGCCTAACATATATTACTTATTATTTAACTGGATAATATTGGTGGCAGTAACAGAAAAGCAATGATCTGCATTCTTGCCTCAATGCCTTCTACAATTTTTCTTTTTTTCTCCTCAGTACAACCAGCCAGAGGGCAACTGTAGATGTCTTTGTCAATCGACAAACCAACTTCCTCAGAACGGAGTGTGCCGTGAGTTGAAGTTTCTTTCTTGCTCAACTTTAACAGGTTTAAAAAAAGTCAATATTGCTTATTTTGAGTAAATATTTTTACACTTATGGGTTCAAGTAAAAAGTCATTGATGAACTAAAAGGGACAGAGGGAATGGATATGTTGTTTAAAAATATGTATCATGAAAGGTTTAAATAGTTTTTTCAGGTTTATTAACTTATTGTGACATTATGTTTACAGCGGTAATAAATGTATTTCTTATGCTCATATTCTAAAATTGTGTAAATATAAGGCATAGTTTAAAAACAATTTTTGTTGTAAGGCTATGCACAACTCCAAAACAATTAACAGATTAACAGTTCCTGATTTATCAAAAAGGCAAAAGATAGTTCTTGGTCTTTATTCGTGTGTGTTATTCACAAATATCTCATGATCTTAACTCTTGGTTTCCCAACTCTCTGTCGATCATGAGACCAACTTTTCTTCACTTTATCTTTTTTGTTATGCATCTATTATTTCTATCTAAAACATTTTGTATTTTAAACTCCCAAAATCTCCGTAGTGAACTGCCCTTCCGGCTCCAGACTTGTAGGGACCACTTGTCAGTGCAGCGATCCTTCCTTCAGCTACAACCCCCAAACAAACAGATGTGGTACGTTGTTTGAACTTGATGGTGGTTCTTCTAGTTATTTCATTATATGGATATAATATAAAGTAAGGTGGTTCTTCTAGTTATTTCGTTATATGGATAGGCTATAATATAAAGTAGATTAAACTATATTTTTCCGTAAAAGGCACATTGCGCCAGGTATCAAAGAGTTTGGGTACCTTTGACGTCTACATTTTAAGGCTCTTGGTTTTTCCTTGCGCCAAGAGAAGTGAAAGTGACTGTAAAGAGGATATACCCGTTCCATTGTAATAGGAAATCTAAAGGCGTGTTAACTTGCAAAAAATTGATGACATTGAGAAAACAATGAAATAGGTTTAGATTGTTGTGATTAAAAAACACTGAGTGATAACTGAGATAAAGCTAACACGGTTACCTTATAAACAGAAATGCAAAGAGAGAAAAGTTTAGGAACTAATTCAATCAACAAATCGATAGAGTTGAAAGTTTGTTGACAAACAATTACAAAAACAATCTGTACAGCTTATAAGAAGTATACTGAAACAAAACCATGAGCAAAGAGAAAGCACTGATTGGTTTATAAAGCAGGCAGTGGATTGCGCAACTGACCATAACTCTTTATAGGAAAATTCCATAGTTCAAGGTATATTTGTGTACGCATGTTATATTCTCTCGATTATAATGCTGATTTACATGTTTTCAATAAGCATGTTTTAACATTATTGAAACTTTTTATGCAATATAATATAATATAATATAATATAATATAATATTGTAAGAACGCTAGAAAACAATGTAGATTTAATTCAAACATTTATTGTTATGGACAGATCTATTAGAAGCGAGGCTTTCGTAGCAAAAGACGTTAGGCAAATCGTGCAGTTTGAGTTGTTCTCCAAGCTAATCTAAGGCTCAGTCTCGTCAACAGTCTTGGCAGTCAAAGATTGTCGTTGGAGTTGTCAGTTTGTCAGTGCGGTCGATAATTAAGTCGCTACAATACTCCCCCCAACACTGGCACTACTGTTAATATAATATAATATAATATAATATTATTATTGAGATAGATTAAATTGGTTATTCATTCATCAAACTTTATTTTACAATAGGTTATTATAACAGTATTTTTAATTCTAATAATTTTTTTTTCAAGCTTAAAAGATTGTGAAGAGGTACTTTTTTACTAAGTCTAAAACTTCCTTAATGATTTTATTGCAACACGCAAGTTATATTTTTTAACATACTGTTGAGCGCTATAAAACCAGGACCCCATATTAGTTTTAAGTAATCGAATATCTTTTCTGCAGTATGTCTAGACTTTCATGTTATTTTTTTTTATTGAAAAAATGCATATTTCTAGGCAATGATGTTGTTGATTGTTGTTGTTAAGTTGGTTTAACGTCCAACATCAGCACTATATAGTCTATATTGTGGATGGGCCCAAAGACTGACGTCTGACAATTTTATGTGCTGCCACACACGAGACAGGGCGGGGATACCATAGCTCCTGTCTTAGCCGGTCACAAGGCTATGATGCTGTTAATATCAATGTGTATAATAGCGACGAAAATCTTCATGCCTCAGCACATTTTTAATTTTCCAATGTCAATTTGATAGACAAGACATTCTTCTGAAAACTAAAATTTTCCCTAGAAAGTCATGCAACATCACTTTCATATTATGTTCATTTTGATCTGTTCATGTTTAGTGTGCAAATCGGCCTGTCAAGCTGGCGCGGTGCAAGATTCTTCATCCTGTGTTTGCACCTGCTCTCTGCAATGTCCATCAGACCAGGTGTGTCTCATTTTTAGAAAAAAAGTGTTCTCTATATAGGGAGGGAGAGAATTCTCTCTTCCTCTCTCCGGGTTTAACGTCTCCTAGGTTTTCCCTGGGGGGAAAAGAAAAAAACATATACTGTGTGACTTTTTAGCCTTGTACAATATTAGCCTTTTTTATACGATTTTTCTTTGAAACCGAACCCAAATAAGTTTTGCCAAAAGATGGACAATTTGAATTTTTTTTTATTAGACGTTGCACCTCTTGGGCAAACTTGTAATTCCCTGTTGAATTATAACATTCCAGGTTGCAAATATTGCCCAATACATTTTGGTATGTCAAATTTACATGAAAGAATAGTAGATAGAAGAGACTCTCTGGAAAAAAAACATGGATAGGCAGGAAAATCTTTATACAAAGAGAGTCATATTCTACATTAATAATGAAACTAATCAATATATTAAATTAGTTGACTGTGTTAAATAACATGAGTTTAGTGATTATCATGAAAAAAACAAATTTTTTTTAAATAATTCTTGATGATGTTTTATATTTTGGTTTCTTTAATCATATAGCTTTTAAATAGATAAGAATACTACAGTATTAAATTTTATTTGAAAAAGTCCAAGACTTTTTCTTAAAAACGTGAACATATGTCAAAAAGTCTGTCATATATAGAACTCATTGTAGTGATATAAAAAATTCTGTGTATGCCAGTCATGTAAGGCAGGCCCCTCAATCGATTCAATATAGTTTCACTAAAAATTAAGTTTTGTACGAATTTAAATGCCTGTTAATTAAAGGAGCAGGACACATTTTTTTAAAGGTAGGAATATCATCAGCAGTTTTGTTTCCTCAGTACTCGAACCTGGGGTCAAACTGCGGGTGCCTGTGTCTGTCCAACAACCAACCTCCTCAGAACGGAGTATGCCGTGAGTAATGCTAAGAATATCTCAGCTACAGAGCGTTATGACTGAATTGTTTAGAGAGAAAAGCAAATTTTGCTGATGGAGAAAAAAAATTTCTGAATATTTGCAGAATTTTTTTTCAAACTTAAGTTTCATATTATTATTATTATTATATCTTAATTGTTATCAGCAAATTTATCATTATGTTTTTTTTAAATCATCATCTTTGTTCTCATTGCCTTCATTATAATTGTTGTCACTCTTCTTGCAAAGAATTGTACTTTACAATACTGATTATTTGTGAAGATATATTTTCTTACATATTAACTTGAAAATTAATTTGAAATCATAAAAATAAGAAGCTTAACGGCATTTTGTCTTGCTCTTTACTGGACAGAACGGAAAAGGACAAAACTAAAAGTATACATTATTTAGTGCTAGATTTTCAGGTAGCTTTTAGAGTGTCTAAAACAACATGTTCTCTCTGAAAACCAGCCCTATCCGAATATGATTAGATTCTCTCAGAGAAATAAAGATGGACTAGTATGTAAAATATACAATGTGAAAGAAAGTAAAACAAATCTATTGTAACGCAGTCCTTAGCCTATTGAGATATCTTCCTCTATTCAGTGAAATGTCCTCCCAACTCGCGTGCTGTGGGCACTTCTTGTCAGTGTTATGATCCTTGTTATACGTACAATCCAACTACGAAAACATGCGGTGCGTTGGTTGTTTCTAAGCTTGTTAGAGTAGACTGCTTGCAGGTAACAGCCTAAAGTCGTTCCTTTGCATCTTGAAGCATCTTTTAGTTTATATTACTCGGGAGAAGTAGAACGAAAAATTTTCTAACTTTATTGTACAATATTTTTCAAGTTTTTTTCTATTAATTGGTCAGCATTACTACTTTTAGGTAACATTGAAATAAAAAGATGTAAATGTAAACAATATTCATTTTTTTAGAAATCCATTTTCAAAATCTTATTTTTTTTCTCAATGTAAATCGGCTGCCCCAAAAATCCCACATATTAGTATTTTCTGCAGGATAGTTAAATGAATTGGACCTTTTCTGTCAAAGGTCTTTGCCGTGAGCTGTGAAAATTGATATTCTTTGGGATTAAAGGTCTTCTTTATTGTTCGATATTGCTTTATGTGTTATCTTATGTACTTTTAGCTTAGAGCATTTGAGTGTGTCCATACTATATCTGTTTTGTCTATGATGTTGAGCTTTATCTTTTTTTGTGGTCGTTGTTTTTTATAAGGGGTAGGGAATTTTTTTATTACTAAATAATTTCTCATTATTAGAAAATTCATAAATCCCTTCCAGAAAAAAATTGGATTTTAATTATTTGTAAATGTTATGTCAATAAATTTTTTTTTACCCCAGTGGAAGTCTAACATATTTTCCTAGAATCAATTCTGCTGTGTGTTTTTTTTTTTTTGGTGAAAGAAATAGAATTTAACTTCACAGTCTTCATTTGCTTTGGAATCTAATGCTCTTGCCTGCTGCTTTATGATTTGTGGTATTAAATAGATTGTCAAGCATGGGTTTTGTTTCCATGTTTGTTCTCTAAAGAGGATCCAGTGAAATTGCATGGAGAAAATAATTTTCATGAAGAATTGTTTCAATGTTTGCATGTTATGTTTAGAGTGGTAAATTTAAAAAGTTGCTGGTGTCATCGTGGACCTGTTTTTGCCTGAATGGATTCAGAGCTTTATGTCTGTAGCCATCACTTTGTGGTTGTGGGCTTGATTATGTATAATGTGTTACAAACCTTATCCAACTCTTGAGAGAACAGAACAAAAAGACAGATCGACAGACAGACAGAGACAGATAGACAGAGAAAGAGAGAGATATCCACAATAAATCTTCTTAAAATAATTTAGAGAAAGAGAGAGGCAAACTTACAGATAGAGATAGAGATATAGACATACAGATTGACAGACAAACTGAGAAAGACAGTGAGGGAGACAAACAGGCAGCAACAGAGACATAGGCAGACGAGCAAACAGACAGATAAACAGACCTATAGGTTAATAATATATTCCTTATTTGTAGGATTCAAGAAGGGATTTGAACGCCCAAGTCTTAGATCTTGTCTTCCCACCTCTTACACCTAGTCGTATAAGCTTTCTTAGCCATTAAATACATTCATGGTTGCGTTTAGTTAACTAATCACCAGACCTAGTAGACAAAAAAAAGAAGTGTGACATGGGAAGTAACCCTGTATTATTCGAAGATTGCTATTACTCCCTTTGATTCGTATATTATTGTACAGCAATCAGCAACTTATAGGCTATATTGTGGACGGGCCCCAAGACGGACGTCTGACAATTTTATGTGCTGCCACACACGAGACAGGGTGGGGATACCATGACTCCTGTCTCAGCCGGTCACATTATACTTACAGAACTAAAACAAAGGATGGGTTATTTCCTTTTCCTTCAGTTGTAAAACACATGTGAATAAAAAATACACATTGGTTCATCTTGTCTTGTCAAGTCTATCTAGATCTAATTTAATGAATGTTGTGATTGAGAGTTAAATACCTAATCCAACAACATCAAATTACAAGAAGACATCAGAATTGCCCTGTTTATGTATTTTATTTGCTGTGATAAAAACATATTTCTTGTTTATAATTTCCAGCTCGTAATTGTCCAAATGATGCGACACTGGTGGGCAGCACGTGCATGTGTAATGATGCAAATAAAGTTTATGTTGCTTCCTCAAATCTCTGTGGTAAGAAATAGCAAGATGGGTATGGAGTGATATCATTTAATCTGACCAATAATAATGGGTGTATGCGTGTTTGTATAAATCTTGCTTTTTGTTGTGGTGATTAATTTCGAGGCAGGCCCATCACAAAAATGCCAATTACACTAAACAAGGACTTATCTCGTCTGCAAACAGACACACTTCAACTCAAAAACTCGGCCGGAGAACCAGGAAAGGCGATTAAGAAGAAGAAGATTAATTTATTGAGCCTTTGTATTCATCAGGAGATACTGATTAAATATTCATTTATGATTAATTCATGTTTCTTGCATTTTATATTTTTTTAAATATTTACTCTTCATTTAAATAAATATTTTTTGCTTTTGCTTTGGGTTATTTGTGTGCTAAATTTTAAGTAATATAAAAAGTCAGGTCTCATTGTAGATATATTTATTTGTGTCTAATTTAATTTCAATTATAGACCTATATTTCAAAACTTTTGGTTGTTTAACAATGTGTGATGATGTCATCCTGAATAAAAATCTTGTATTCTTCATGTGATTTTTTTACTCAAGTGAATTCACTGACGTGCCCCACCAATGCCCGACTTGTTGGGACCACCTGCCAGTGCAACGATGCCTCGCTCGGATACAACCCAAATACAAACACTTGTGGTGAGTTCATTGTTAGAAGTCAGTTCATTTTTTCTAACAAGTGATTGATTTTTGTAACATCTCTCTCCATTTATACATTGTGTACTAACCTTTTCCCCATCACGTTGCACACATGTTGTGCCCATTCCTAGTTATTACGCTCTTGTGTTAGCACCTCTTTGCATTAATCTGCGCACCGTCAATTTCAAAATAGTCAATATCAAAGCTTTTTGCAAATAAACATTTGTTAAATACCCCAAAATAGTGCATACACAAGGAATGGGCCTTGAATCATGTGGTGTGAAAAGGTTAAGCAGTTTTTTTTGTAAAATAATAGATGCTATTTACCATGCTTAGCACGAAGGTAGGCATTGTGGAATTTACATTTAGACGTACCAATCTCAAATCAAAGACATAAAAATGTTAAAATTCGCTTCTGCATCTATATACCATTATTATATAGATAGATATAGATATAGATATATATATACACTTTTTTTTCTATTCTTCTATCGCAGTCCGTAACTGCCCCTCTGATGCAACTCCACTTGGTACCACATGTGGCTGCACAAATACCCAGAAAAGATATGACTCTACTTCAAACCGCTGTGGTAGGCTAAATATGATACATTTTTCATGTCGATTCTAAACAAACAACAGTAAAAAAACTTTGTATTTAGTTGTTATATGATATTGACTTTCTTATTTTCTCTTCTTGCAAGGATGAGTCCTACAACATTACTCGATGCAGGTCTAGATTTTTTAACTCTGTTTTCTTTTTTTAATTAATTTATTTCCTTTTCTAGATATTGTGTAAAAAAATATGTAGGTATTTCAGGGACTTTTGCATCCTAATCATCCTCTTTTGAGATAGTTGTACCTTTAAGGAAAATCTGAAATAATGCTCTTATCATTGATATTTTTAATTTTTTAATTTAAAAAATAATAGTAGTTCATGCCCTCTTTGGATAGGTGCAGAATTTGATATCAACTGTCATACAATTTTTCTAAATTTTGCACACAACACAGTTTTTGGCAAAACTATTTTCTTCTCACTCATTCCTTTTGCTTTTTTCCTGCTTTTACTTTCGGACTAATCCAGGGTAATTTTTTGCATAACTTTTTCGTTTTTACTTGCTTGTAAAAACCAAATTTCACTTATATGCCCTGTTTATCTTTTATCTCTGAAGTTTGTCAGAGCGCTTGTCCAACCGGATCCATACAGGATGCGGCAACCTGTGACTGTTTCTGCCCCAACCAATGCCCTTCTGATCAGGTAAATAGTAAAAATAATAATAATAATAATGATGATGATAATAACAATAATAATAATAATAATAATAATAATAGTAGTAGTAGTAGTAGTAGTAGTAGTAGTAGTAGAATTAATAATAATAATAATTATTATAATAAAGGCACATGGGTTATAATAATGATTTGTCTAAGGGGCTGTGGAGCTAAGACATGAAACGTTCTATAATAAAATTGCTGCTGTAGACTTCTCGTAAATATTTTTTATAATGGTCACTAATTTTTTTCTCTTGGTGAGGAAAGAATGTATCAGGCCAATAATCATGCCACACCATATGTTTATACCCACCAAGAAAACATTAAGAGTTTTAATGATGTATTTAGGGTTTTTTTGGCCCAGCCGGAAATAATATCGTTATCTATAAGTTAAGTATCAATCATCTACTGAAATTATATATGCCTGTCTCAATAAAAAAAAAATAATTAAGTCATCAATCATCTGTATTTATTGAGTCTTTAATGCGTACATTTCCTCCTTTTGACAAGAAAAAAACTACACTTCAGTGCTAAGATTAAAAAATGGGAGATGCTGTGGTAGCATTTAATACAGATCTGAAGTAAATTTATGATTTTTCGTGAAACAAGAGCAAAAGAGCATAATAAAAATAACATGCAATATTGTATTAAAAAAATATATATAAATGGTTATGCGAATTTCAATCTTTTCTTTTTTTTCTTTTTTCTTCAGTACAACAATCCCCAGTCTGGCTGCAGATGTCTGTGCAGATTCACCAACCTCGAGCCTGTGGGCAACATTTGCTGTAAGGAGTCGTAGTTCATGATGTTCTTTTTTTTTTCTTCTTCTGTTGTCTCATTGTCTCCTTTTTTTCTTTCCTCCCTCACCTCTCAGTTATTTTCCATACATCTATTTATAAAACTTCAAACTATTTTTCTATCTTTTTATCTGTCTATCTATTTATCTATCTATCCATCTATATATCTAGCACTATCTTTAGTGCAGCCCACACAATTTATTTATCCCTCTTTCATTCTGTCTCCTACTGTTTTATTCTTTGTCCTGTCCCAGATCTTTTCTCTCTGTATTCCTCGCTCTCTTTCTGATCATATTTCCAGTTGTAAAAACATGTTGTAAACTTTGTCTGCGCAACCATAATAAACTTTGGTACGTACCCATAATAAACTGTCTACCTAACCATAATAAACTTTTCCTGCAGCCGACAGACAAGGAGAGATCTGCAGCCTGAGCGCCTTGGACTGTCAGTCTCCTCAAGTGCTCAACACCGATACCTGTCAATGTGGTAAGTTCAGAGACTCTAGATCTAGTGAGACGTTCCACAAAAATTAGCTCACAGTGCTTTTGAAACTGAGAGCTAAATTGACGCGTTCACACTCTATTAATTTGTTCATTGAACTTGAGACGGTTAACCAATTTTCAGAGACAAGAGGTTTTTAATTATATTTAAAAACGGAAGTAACTCCTACATGCGCAAAATCCTCAGTGTGAAACATCTCTCTACGTCACAGTCTCTGATAACTCGATACACGAACTAGGCTTGTTCCAAAATGTAATGCACGGCATACTAGCATTGAAATTGACATGGTTAAAGAAACAATAAACTGGTTTGCTACATTTGATTCTAATTTTTATGGGCAAGGTATATAATACTCTTCCATCACATTTGTGAAAATATATAATAATGATAATAATAATAATAATGGAAACCTTTGTATAGCGCCTTTCACATTGCCGTTTCAAAGCGCTGCACATAGATTGGTTGCATTATTTCATATGTGCGTGGGCATGCAGGCGCACACGCACACACACACACACACGCGCACAAACACATACAGACACACACACACACAAACCTCATGTGGCTACCTAACATTTCAGTAATAGCATACATAATATGATAACGTACACATACATACAAGGTGTATCAAATAATAGCAGCACATACATAATATAACATCATACATACATACATACATAAACAGAAAGTGATAGGAACATTGTGTGCTATATGATGAATATTTGGTACCAAATAGAATCTTGCAAGAAAACAAATAGGTTTTTAGTTTTCTTTTAAAATCTTCATTGTTTCCAATAGCCACAGTTGTGGGTACATGGGGTATAACAGTTAGTTGTCTAAGGGGATGTGGAGCTAAGACATGAAACTTTCCATAACAAAATTTCTGCTGCAGCCTTCTTGTAAATATTTGTTATAATGGTCACTGGATTTTTTGTTTCCTAGGTGAGGAGAGAATATATCATGCCAATTATCATGCCACACCATATGTTTATACCCACCAAGAAAACATTAAGAGTTTCATTAATCTATTTAAGGCTTTTGGGGAACAGCCTGAAATAATATCGACATCTCTAAGTTAAGTATCAATCCTCTACTGGTATTATATATGCCTGTCTCGTAAAAAAACAACAACAACAAAAACAGCAAAGGCATTAATCATCTGTATATTAATTGAGTATTTAATATGGACATTTCCTTTACATTTCAGCGCTAAGATTAAAAAATGGATAGCATTTTATACAGTTCTGAAGTAAATTTATGAATTCTCGTAAAACAAGAGCAAATGA
Organism: Elysia chlorotica; assembly: GCA_003991915.1. Taxonomy (NCBI): domain Eukaryota; kingdom Metazoa; phylum Mollusca; class Gastropoda; family Plakobranchidae; genus Elysia; species Elysia chlorotica. The sequence continues at coordinate 111,653 of RQTK01001076.1, forward strand.
AAATGATGAAAATAACATGCAATATTGTATTTAAAAAATATATATAAATGGTTATGCGAATTTCAATCTTTTCTTTTTTTCCTTTTTTCTTCAGTACAACAATCCCCAGTCTGGCTGCCGATGTCTGTGCAGATTCACCAACCTGGAGCCGGTGGGCAATATTTGCTGTAAGGAAAGGAAAAGTCGTAGTTCATAGTGTTCTTTTTTTACTACTTCTGTTGTCTCATTGTCTCCTGTTTTTCCTCCCTCACTTCTCAGTTATTCCCCATATATCTCTTTAAAAAACCTCAAAATTTTTTTCTATCTATTCATCTATCTATCTAGCACTATCTGTAGTGCAACCCACAAAATTCATTTATCCATCTTTCACTCTGTCTCCTTCTGTTTTATTCTTTGTCCTGTCCCAGATCTTTTCTCTCTGTATTCCTTTCGCTCTCTTTCCATTCATATTTCCAGTTGTAAAAACATAATGTAAACTATGTCTTCGCAACCGTATTAAATTTTGTGCAACCATAATAAACTATGTCTACATAACCATAATAAACTTTTTCTGTGCAACCATAATAAACCATGTCTGCGTAACCATAATAAACTTTTTTTGTACAACCATAATAAAATTTGTCTGTGTAACCATAATAAACTGTCTACATAACCATAATAAACTTTTCCTGCAGCCGACAGACAAGGAGAGATCTGCAGCCTGAGTGCCTCCGACTGTCAGTCTCCTCAAGTGCTCAACACCGAGACCTGTCAATGTGGTAAGTACAGAGAATCCAGAGACTCTAGATCTAGCGAGACGCTCCACAAAAATTAGCTCACAGTGGTATTGATTCTGAGAGCTAGCGTGATGCATGCTCGCTCTATTAATTTTTCATTGAAATTAAGGTGGTTGATCTATCGCCAGAGTTTTTATTAGTGTTTAAAAAAGGAAGTTACTTCTACCCACATGCGCAAAATCCTCATTGTGAAGCCTCTTTCTACTTCACAGTCTCTGATAAGTCAGTGCATGAACTAGGCATGTTCCAAAAGTAATGCACAGCATACTGGCATTGAAATGATCTGGTTGAAAAAACGACAAACTGGTTTGCTACACTTGATTCTAATTTTTATGGGCACAGCATATATTCTCTTCCATCACATTTGTGAAAATATCTTGTTGTTTCAAACTCATCAGTTCGTAAGTGCCAAAAATAAAGGCGTGGTCTCTTCTATAACTGTAGTATATCAAGGGATGTAACACTAATGTTTAAGTATCTCCTTTATTTGTCTTACTTATGTCCCTTGGACTAAGACCAACATTATACGTCTATGTTTATTTTTAGTAATCATCGCAATGGCTACCGGCAGACCTGAATGTGAACATGGCTGCTGCAAACACATGTACCAAACCTGATCAGATATATTCAATTAAATACCAATCATTATAATTTAACCACTGACTCTCATGAATCAATATTATGTAATATGTCAAGTTATTACAATAACCATCTGAGCAGTGAGACTTACATCAATTTTTTTAGCATGACAGCATCAAACCAAATATAATTTTTTCCTCACACAGTAAGACTGTAAATCAATTTCGTCAACCTCACAGTTTTTTGTTTTTTTCCTAACGCGGAAAAACTGTACATAATTTGTTAAGTATAACATTTACATTATTAAACCAAAAATGTCAGCATTACAGTATCAAACCCAAAATCAAAAAAAAATTTTTTTTTTGGTAGGCACTTATAGGGTACATAATTATATTACTCATGACAGCATCAACCCCCCAAAATTCATTTTTCCCCCTTTTGTCTTGCAGAATCGTCAGGCCGAGAACTCTGCCCCGCGTCTGAGTGGAGCTGTGCCAACGGACGACCTGCGTACAGGGAATGTCACGGTGCCTGTGTCTGCGACTGCTCCTCGCAGTTCGCCGGGCCTCGGTGTGAAATAACCGTCAACGGTAAGAGTAGTGGGGGAAACTGTGTTGAGTTGGTTTAACGTCCAACATCAGCACTATATAGGCTATACTGTTGTAGGGGGATAACTGTGTTGAGTTGGTTTAACGTCCAACATCAGCACTATATAGGCTATACTGTTGTAGGGGGATAACTGTGTTGAGTTGGTTTAACGTCCAACATCAGCACTATATAGGCTATACTGTGGACGGGCCCCAAGACTAACGTCTGACAATTGTATGTGCTGCCACACACGAGACAGGGCGGGGATGCCATGACTCCTGTCTCAGCCGGTCACATTATACTGACACCGACCCAACCAGTAGATGGTAACTAATGGTGAGACTAGAACTAAGAGTTGTGATAACTCTAACTGGACTCTTCTTGCGGGTTGTGAAATAACGGTCAATGGAAAAACTAAGATTAAGACTCTAAGACTAAGTGTTGAGGGGAATAACTTGATTTTTTCATGTGCGTTTTGTCTTCGAAATCATGCAAAATAACTGTTAATGGTAAGACTAAGACTAAGATTTGGACTAAATGTTGAGGGAAATAACTCTTCTCTTCATGAGGGTCTTTCTGTGTAGTCATTTTCAAGTGAATGAAGAAGAAGAAGAAGAAGAAGAAGAAGAAGAAGAAGAAGAAGAAGAAGAAGAAGAAGAAGAAGAAGAAGAAGAAGAAGAAGAAGAAGAAGAAGAAGAAGAAGAAGAAGAAGAAGAAGAAGAAGAAGAAGAAGAAGAAGAAGAAGAAGAAGAAGTCTTTCAAAATCATTCATTCACTGAAAGTGAAAGTTGGGAATTTTGAAACTGGAATAGAAAAATTATATTAATCAAAACAGGCATTTTTTAAAATTTGACCTATAAATGGAAAGAGGATATTTTTTTTCGTTTTCCATCATTTTTTGTGATATTACCACCCGCACACTGTGGCTGCTCGGGTTTAAAGAGTTAATGAAACTGGAAATAAACTATCCATCCATCTATCTATCTATCTATCTATCTATCTATCTATCTATCTATCTATCTATCTATCTATCTATCTATCTATCTATCTATCTATCTATCTATCTATCTATCTATCTATCTATCTATCTATCTATCTATCTATCTATCTATCTAT
>RQTK01001076.1:114802-140118 GCA_003991915.1 Elysia chlorotica
TATTATTATTATTTATTATTATTATTATTATTATTATTATTATTATTATTATTAAGCTTATTATTAATTATTATTGTTACTATTATACAATTTGAATACATACAGACATAAGTCTGTGTTATATTTGTGAGGATATTTAGCAGTCTAATACAAAAGTAACTTGCTTTTTTTTTTAGATAGAAAAAAAATTGTATAGTTATATTATAACATTATCATTGCAATAATAATATTTATATTTCATTTCGCTCTAATACAGTAACATAAAAAGTCTTTTTTTAACAACTTTTTCTATGTGAGAAATAATCATTATGTACTGTATGTTCTTTTGGGTTGGAAAAATAGTTGAAAGAAGAGAAAGGAGCCAGCATAGCATCAAATTGGGCAAAAATATGTAAGAAGCCATTTAAAAGGATTTATTCCAGAATTTGAAACACTAAACATGCCAGCGCATAGAATGAAAAATGCAAACGCATAGAATAAAAAATGTAAGGACATAGGATAAAAAAAAACTAGCGCATAGGATAAAAAATGTAATTTCAAAGAATAAAAAATGCAGTAACATAGAATCAAACCTGCTAGCTTTGGCTAAGGAGACATAGACGCGTCCCAAGGCTCAATCACAACACTAACTTCCCATTCACTCGTATCTCACTACCATCCAGTCACCAGAAAAATGTATACACATACATACACAAAAAAACAACATATTCTTGCTTAAGCAACTAAATGCTTTAATACAAGTGCGTTCAGTCACCAGAAAAATGTGCCCACATACACACACAAAAAACAACACATTCTTGTTGCAGCACTAAAAGCTTTAATACAAATGGGCTGTATATATTCCATGTCCTTTCTGCCCCCATACCTCCAGATAAATGTGTACACATACATACACACAAAAGAACACATTCTTGTTGCAGCACTAAAAACTATTATACAAGTGCGTTGTATAGATTCCATGTTCTCTCTGCCCCCACGCCTCCAGATAAATGTGTACATATACACACACAAAAAACAACACATTCTTGCTGCAGCACTAAAAACTATTATACAAGTGCGCTGTATAGATTCCATGTTCTCTCTGCCCCCACGCCTCCAGATAAATGTGTACATATACACACAAAAAACCCCCACATTCTTGTTAAAGCAACTAAAAACTATTATTACAAACGCGCTGTATATATTCCATGTCCTCTCTTTCTCCACACCTCCAGATAAATGTGTACACATACATACACAAATGAACACAGTCTCGTTACAACCATAAATTTAATGCTTTTATACAAATACGTGTTATAGATCCCATGTCCACTCTATCCCCACACCTCCAGATAAGTGTGTACAAACACATTCACGTTACAACCATAAATTTAATGCTTTAATACAAATGCGCTGTATAGATCCCATGTCCTCTCTGCCTCCACACCTCCAGATAAGTGTGTACAAACACATTCTCGTTACAAAAATAAATGCTTTAATACATGTGCGCTGTATATATCCCATGTCCGCTCTGCCCCCACAACTCCAGATAAGTGCGCCGCGCTTCCACCAAACACTCTGTTCCCCGACGAGTCCGCCTGCCAGAAGTACTGGCGCTGCGGTTCCAACCAGAGACTGGCCAGTAGTGAGTGTTGTCCGGCGGGTCAAGGCTTTGACCAGATAGCCCAGCGGTGCGTGGTCAACTCGCAGTGCCCTGATGTCTGTGGGCCGTGCAACAACACTAGCAGCACACCTACTGCTGGTAAGATGGGTTGTACGTGTATTATGTATATTATCATCATCATGGGGTGCCGTTCTATCATCATCATCAGGGGGTGCCGTGCCGGTTGGCATTGGCTACCATGTCCCTCCATCCTTGCATTTCACAGTGAGATACATCTATCTGTCTGTCTGTCTGTCTGTCTGTGTGTGTGTCTGTGTGTGTGTGTGTGTGTGTGTCTGTCTGTCTATCTATCTATCTATCCATCTATCTATAAGAAATGGCCGTAATCTCAAGGTAGGACAATACAAAAAGATCTATCTATCTATCTATCTATCTACCTATATATCTATATATCCATTCATCCATCCATCTATTTATCTTATTATCTATCTCTCTATCTGCATATCTATCCATCTATACATCTATCTATCTATCCATCTATCCATCTACTTATCTTTCTTTCTTATTGCCTACACCAAAACAAGCATATGACTATGTTCAAGCCTTTTAAACTCACTGACCAATACCATCTCACTTATTCCACTCACCGTACCCACCTTCCGTACCAGGATCGGGATGCCCACTGGCGCCAGTGCCTGGCAACCCCAACCGGTACTATTATGTGATCAGCCCGGGGACTACGCTGGCCTGCCCCGAGACTCTGGTTTTTGACGCGGCCATATGTACCTGTGTGGTGGGACAAGGAGTTGTCGTCACTAGCCGTAAGTCGGAGTGCTGGATTAGTAGTGGAGTTTGTTTTGCGTTCTTTGATTTTGTGGTGGAATTTATAGCTATTTTTGTTTGTTGTTGGTTTCTTTTTTAACTCTGTATCAAATTGATTTATCACTAGACCTGTTTTCCTTCTTTTTTTATTACTCTACTCCTAATCTCAACATAAATTGTTTTGAAGATTTAAGATAGAACCTAGTCATGCTGTTATTAGCACGCAGTTTGGGGGCCCGTCCACAAATAGCCTCTTTGTTGGATATTCAGCAACAAAACAAACAAACATTCTGTTATCTCTAAATTTACCAAAACTCCAGACAGAATCTATTTTATGTCACACCACAAAATGCTATTACTCATCTCTTTTATACTTATAGTTACAGCCCTGAATATCTCTCTCCCTGTTCACAGCTCAACTGTGTGTACCGACTTTCCAGACCGGATTTGACATACCTCTAGATTACCAAAACAACATCCCCACAATCTCCTACCAGGGGCAACAAGTTGGACAATTTGATGTGAGTCAATCCTGTCTTTATCATGGTGCTTCTGATTTAAAGTCTCACAATTGACATCTTAATAATGAAATATCTATGTTGTTAGTGTTAAAGATGATTATCGAAGCCAAAGAAAATTTGTTTTTAAACTCAGACTTGAGGTTTTTGCTCCAGCTGCAGCCTGATCTAAACTTTTGACTTAGGAAGTTCTATCATAAAAAAGATAGAGAAGTCAGATAAGACCTAAAGTTTCTGCTAGCATCTTACATCGCTAAAGAAATCTGGTATGTTTATGTTTTGTACAAGAGCATTTAAGCATTTTAAATCAAATGACTAAAACACCATCTTTATTATATTTTTGAGCGTGGATAAGTCAATACTATTTTCATTGGACAATGCCTTACCCACCATGGTGAATCTTTATCTGCTACACAGGGTAAGTTAAGACTATTTTCATTGAATAATGCCTGAACCCACCATGGTGAATCTTTATCTGCCACACAGGGCACGGGGGATCTGGTTATCAAAGCTTTCGCCCAGTCCGGCTTCCACACGCCCCACTTCCAGATAGATCTGCGAGTGAACCTGGCCAACACCGTTCCTCCAAGCGGAGGCCAAAGAATGGCCGTGGTGACAAACGCGGATTGTGAGACCATGGAATCTGTGTCAATCACGATGGATGCCCAAAACTTTTATTTCCGGGTTAGTTGAGTTTTGTCATGTATCTGCGAACAAAGAATAAGTTTATTGGATTTTTTTAAATATACCTTCAGTTCAGTTCAATCCTTTTTATATTTGTCTTTAACTCTTTATGTTATTCATAGATCTATCTCTTCGGGTTAGTTGAGTTTTTTCATGTTTCTGCAAAAAAAGAATTATTGACTTTCTTTTTAAATATACCTTTAGTTCAATTCAATTTTTTAATATTTGGGTTTAACTCTTTACGTTTATTTTTAGATTTATCTCTTTGCATTGTTATTTCATAAAGATTTGTACAAGGACTTCACTCTGTTGAAAATCTCTTTTGTTTTTTCTTTAGGACTTCAGCTCAAGGGCTGTGAACTGGCGAGCTATTCAGAACAAAATGATAGACAGTTCTTTTCAAAGCATGTCATTTCCATAAAATTATTGTACTCTCTCTTTTTTCAATGACGTTTTGATATCGACAACTTCAGATGAGATGAATCTCTTTTGTCCCATTTCCAGAAAATTACTCTGGGCAGTGCCTCTTTGAAAGACTCAATTTCTTAAACTTTGTTTTGTAGTTCAAGGAATAAAGTGCATGTATTTGATTGTTGAGTCCAATGTCCCAAGATTTATCTTATATTCTTCAGATTTACCAAATGGAGTCGACAACACCGGCTGAAATTGCCATCCCTTTTGCTGGTCTCCAAGATGCGGTGAGTAAATCACCATTTTACTTCAACTTTTCTAAAGCAACTGCTTTTTCAGACTCCTTGTAAAATTCTTTATCCTAGACATTTCAGTGTAATCTAAATGACAATCACCAGTGTTTTAGCAGTCAACATTTTTAATGTTTCTTCATTAACCCCTTTGTGACAAACAACGTACGCCATACGTCTGAGTTTTCGTGACAAGATGCCTAGCCCACGTACATTGTACGTCCTCAAATCCGCCTATTTTGACATTCCCCATGAGGCTTAGATGTGCAATGAATGTTGTGTTTTCAACAGCTATAAAAAGGTTCTGAATGCAAAGCAATAGTTGAATTCAGCGATGTTGAAAATGAACGAATCATACAAATTACGACTCCTTAATTTTTGAATAATCATGGCAATTAAAAATACCTTCGTTGCCAAGTGGTTAAAAAAATGCTTTTGTCAAAGATATGTTAATTGAAAATTCTAATGCATTGTACTATAAGTTCACAATTCAGTATGACATGAAGTGAAGTATTGCGTTAGTATAAACCTCACCCCAAAATAAAAATAAAAACTTTAATGTTCTTTTCTTATAGCATTTCTGTCTCTTTCTCTAAATTATCTATCTCTTCTTAAACTAATGTAGAACGATCTACGGGTTCAGTTCTTTTTTTTCCCCTTTTATGTTGCGTGTTAATGTTATAGTCAAAGAGATAAATCAAAAAATGAGAAATTTTAAGGAGTTTAAAAAAAAAAAAAAGAAAAAAAAATTAAATTTCAATTTTATCAATATTTTCTTATCAGTTTGAACAAAATAAATGTAATTAATTTTATTGCATGTATTTATTTTTAGTATAGACCAAGCTCAATACGAGGGTTGTTTTCCTGTTATCAAACTAAGCTCATACTTCCTTCTTTTTCAGAATGGCTGGTACAAAGTCAGTTTGATGTATGCGGGTGGGCCTGGTAGTTTCCAGTTCACCGCCACCGTGGGGTCCAAAACAGAAGTATACAGAGGGCCTGTTCTGCTCGACAGTAAGTAGTCTAGACCCAAACTCTTGGTTTTAGGAGTGTGACCGGCTTAGACAGAAATCTCGTGTGTGGCAGCACATAAAATTGTCAGACGTCAGTCTTGGGGCGCGTCCACAATATAGCCTATACAATGCTGATGTTGGACGTTAAACCAAATCAACAACTACCAAACCTAACCAAACTAGGTGTGGATGAGAAATTCCAACACTCTCTTTTAAAAAACCCTCTCACTGAAATAAATAAACTCAACTGAACAACTTGGTTTTAGGCAAATTTTAAAAGATAAACACAAACTTTCGATCGATTTTAGTATATTGAACTCTAGTGATGATCCCCGCTATTGTTTATACCCTTTGTTTGTTGATAGAGCCATTTTCTGTTCAACAAAAAAAGGCTAAAACTAGTCAACATAAATATGCTCTCTTTTGTTGTTACGCTCTTTTCTGATATACCTCTTATGTACAAAATCTAGCCTGTACTGCTTTTAAACCTTTAGTATCCATATATCAGCAGTAGAATAAAGCTTATCGCACATATTTAATATACCACTCATTTCGGATAAACGTGAATATAATGATAATTCTTGCTTTGCACTTGCAGTGTTTTCAACTAACCTTTTCTTCTCTACTGTTATCAGATTTATTCTGTAAAATAAAATGCAAGAACATTGATTTAATTTTATCCACATACTATTATGGTTATCTCCTTCTTACATCATCCCTTTATTTTACTTTCACCAGATTACATTGATCGCAGAAAATGCGCTCTTCATGTTGGTTTTGGATACATGTATGCTGGCTTCCAAGGCTATTTGGATGATGTAAGTCTGTCAGTTTGTTTTCTGTTTGTGATCATTTAATTCTTTAAAATGATTCTTAAATATTGCAATGCCATAGTTATATTTTTATTTTACTGGCATATATATTTCAAATTACCTCACTCCGCATGGAAATGTAAAAGCATACCTTAGAACTTGTCTTTATCATAATCAGCAAGAATACAAGAGCAACAGAATGCTCGCACCACAAAACTATCAGCCTCATGTGCCATAAATCCTAACTGATCCATACAATTTCTATAAAATAAATAAAAATGTTCAGCACAAGCTGGCCTAAGAAAAAACTAGATGCCTTTCTCATTTTATGTTATTATTTATTCGACGACAGTGTCTAAGTTTCTAAAGCATGTTTAAAAAATTATCCATCTCTTAACGCTTTACGCCCGCATGCCCATTGCGTGTTTTGACATAAGGTTTTAGATAGATCTATGAATGGAAAGAGCGTATTTTTTCATTTTTCGCCATATTCTGTGATTTTACTGGCTGTACACTGTGGTCGCTTGGGTTTAAAGAGAGAAGCATTGATCATGGTTTTTGTTAAATTGGTACTAAAAGAATACATGTACATCCAGTACAAAAACCAGTATGCCTCTACTTCAAAATTTTTTCCTTTTCCAGATCAGCATATGGCGATGCAAGCCTTGAGAAGGAGAAAGCTTTTGCAACCAACTACAAAGTCTTATTATCTAAGACATGAGAAAAAAAATCTACAGAAAAAAGAAGAAAAAAAAAAGAACGAAAACATAAAACGATTTGTGTGTATGTCTGTTACTTATTTTACATACCATCTTTTCATGTGTTCATCTTTCAAACTTTCTTTGTTTTACAATAATAAATTTTATAATGTGACATTTTTCTATACATTATAATTTATGTTATAGTCAAATGAATTTATGGAATTGTTATTTCAATTTATTTATGAATAGCAAGTCTCTCAGCCACAATTTTAAAAAGTTTATACAAACTATACATGCCATTATGTGCCATAAAATTTAAAGTTTTCCTTGGATAAAGAGATTATTTTGAAACAGCGCAGATTTATTATAAAATTTACATATTGTTTTATTATTTTCAAATTTTGTAAATTCTGCATTTTCCCTTTTCAATTTTGTCCTATTTGAAGCTTCTTTCTAAAATGTTGTCTGTAATAATGAGTTGTATTTATGTAACAAAGGTGGAAGAATAAAAAATCTCATCAAATTAACAAAACGACATTGGTTTTAATTTTTTATGTTTGTGTAGGCTTACATATTTCTTTCTTTTTCACTTGACTGCAGTACTTTTTTTTTTTTAATTAAAGATGCACATAAAAGATACTTTGCGAGGAGGCTCATGTGAACTGCAGGAAAAAAAATTTTGGGCGCCAAGTTTGTCTTTACCGAGTCTATATTCCCACTGCATAAAAACGGTATAAAATTTATCAACTGGGTTATCACTCTCTAAAGAATGTTAATTGAAATTTCAGTGCAGGGGTCATAAAACAGTCTTTGAGAGTTGACTTTTCCTACTCTAAGCGATACATATTTTTTGTAAGATAAATTACATGTATACAGTAATATTTCACTCATTCCAGATGAGCTGTTTTAAAATCGAAAAATTAAGTAATTTAAGGCTAGAAAAAGTACAACTACATGTAATTTCAATGAGATTTCAACTTATAGAGATCCATATAATTTTAAAATGAAAAATAAACATAAAATACAGAACGACAATAACCAATGATTGAGAAGACAAAATCAAGACTGGTTTTGTATCAAATGTAAGATGGATTTTTTTTCCAAACAAGTAAACATCGCTTCACATGAAGTTTACAAACAACTCACAATCATCTCATAAACAGATGCCCAAAAAAACGATTTCACTCTTTTTAAATTTATATACAATTCCTTTTATCATGTGTGTACAATTATAGATGGAGCCATTCGTAGAAAAAAAAACAACAATAAAAAAAAAAAGCAAAAAGCTTAAAACTTGAAACATCAAGAGCCTAAGCACCATGTCAAAGAAATTTCCTCCACCATTCCCTGTTAGAATGAGATACATCTCCTGCATTGTTTCCCCATAAAAGTAAAAAAAGATGCAAAAAAAAGTAGAAGTAAGTTACAGTTCAAAGTCAAAAGTGATAGCTCTTCCTGTAAAGGGTCCAATCAAAGAAGCCACCGGAAAGCATTTAAATGCATTCCTGCCTTTTCAAGTACAGATCACAACATTTGTATTGTATGAAAAAATGATTTATTGAGCTATAGAAAAACAGAAAAAGTGCTCAATAGTCTATATTGGCTTTTCTTAATTAAAAAAAAAAAATTAACTTTGTTGGACCTGCAATGATGCTAGTAACTGGGAATAAGGTGAAAATAGATAAGAAAAAAGAAGGTGCATCCACAAATCTAAATATAGCTTGAGACAAACAGATAAGACAAATAGACAATATTCTATTTGTCTAATGATCTGTTGGTCTCGAGCTATATTCAGTGCTTTGACAGGCAGACTGAGCAAAGAAGTTCATTTGCAAAACACCAATTCTTCCAATAAGTAACAACAAGATAAAATTTGATAACAATCACATACAGTCTTATACTACACCTTTCCTTCAGGCTTTATCAGAGAAATGAGTTGTTTGTTTGTTTTCAATCTTATTCAAACTATCTAAATGTCTACAGATTAAGTCTAAGATTGTGGTTGCTATGCTTCTTTTTACTCTGACCAGTTTGTTAAAAGTTTTCTCTTTATTCTGGCTCAGTCCAAAAGATTCTTCAACCTAATAAAAAATTAATTTAAGCCTATGTAAATTGCACACCTAATTCAATATTTCTGACTCTCCACATGTGTATGCATTGCTCATCAATGGAATCAGAACTTGAAAACAGCAATAAAATGGCAGTTGCTGTTCTATGAAGTTCCAAAAAAAGGTTATACAAAACTCATCAATTTAAAGCTTATTCAGTTGCAATCTCTGAAGATGACAAATCTTTCCAGGTTTGAGGAAGCACAATTCCATTGCTCACTACCTCGATCATACAAGAATGTAATCTTTAACACATGCATTTGAAAAAGTTAAAACTGACAAACATTACCTACCATTCATTCAGACTCAAGCTTCCACTGGGAATAAATATGAGTTTTAAAATTACACACAATTTTACCACACCCTCTAAGCCCACCATTTATCTCCATAAAACAACAGCAAGAACGTAATCATATGCCACAGACCAAAAAATACTGCAGCCTTGTTTCCACACATACAACACCAAATGCATTCTTTCTATCAGTCTCACACCCCACACGTCCATGCACAACCAGCCAGGCTTCACCAGTTCCTGTTGCCCGCCCTTCTCTTTGCCTGAAGTTTCGCTCGCAAATCAAGCCCACCTCCGCCCACCGTACCCCCTAACCCCCCTCCCGCTTCTCTGGAGTTTTTCCAGCTGTTTTCTCCTCGCCCCCTCCTGTCGTCTGCCTCGGTGAATCCTCTCCTCCCACCGTAGTATCTCTCTTCAAAGCCGTTCTCGTCGTTTTCCTCGTCACTGCCGTACACTCCCGCAGGCAGCGTTTCCTTGGGAGCCGCAGTGCCAAACAGATTGAAAGGGTCGTCGTCTTCTACATTGTCATAGTCAACATATCCCCGCCGCTTTTGGCTGATGGGAGGGTTTCTTTCCTCAAATGACGGGTAATGAATCTCATCCTCATACTCTCCCTCTTCCTCTTGGTCCTCATCATCTAAATAAAGTCCTCTTTCCTCTTCATACTTGTCCTTTTGCCATTTGGGGGAATGCATTGCACTTGCAGTCTTTGTTAATCTGGAAAAGACAGAAAAAATTTTAGATTCTTGAAAGTAAAAATGTCAAACTGAATCAACTATTGAAGATGTACCAACATTTTAGTTCAAATTTCCAAACATTATTGGTACTTAACAAGTTTTAAAAAGAAGTTTTCATGAATAAAATTGGTTAAAACCCACACTTTTAACATAAATCTTGACCAAATTAAGAATACATAAATATGCAACATAAAATACAATTTAAAATATGACTTACGACTTAAGTTTGATGTGCCTATGAAGAGTGGAAGAAACAGAAGTACAGGGACTTTGAGGATATTGTTTCACTTTTGCCAGCAAGCGATCACTAAAACACACACACCTGTTTAAGATTTTACCCCGCCTCTGCTGTGTACTCACTTTTTGGTTTTAATCTTCGCCTCCTCGTCATCAGCGTGCATGCGCATAAACCTCTTCTTGATGGGCGGTCCTTCATCCTCATCCTTGCCCATCAGTCTCTCCAGCTCGGCACTGTAGTCCATCTCATCATCAGAATCTTTCGCTGGCGCTGCCTCAGTATCGGGGTTTGTCTCTAAGGACAGAAGTTTTAGTCATCGTAGATTTATGCTTAGGACATCGTTATTTTAAACAAAAGACTAAAATAGACATTCTTTACAGAATAACAATTTGATCTCTCATAGCATTTCAATCATTTGAATTTTGTACAAACACTTTGTTTCTTATTATAGAATTAAACATATTGCAGTTTCAAGTAAGTTGGTACAAATATTTTTGTCAGAGCAAAGCATTTATCCTTATTAAAAAAAAGGGTTAGAAAAGACTGGAAAAAGACAGCATTTAAAGCAAAGGAAATGTACAATGTGAAATTCCTCATGATACCAAAGACTCACAGGCATATCAAAAAATAAATCAGAACAAAATTGAAATTTGCATAAAATAAATTTCAAAGGCCAAGGCTATTAAATTCTTTTTTTTCATGTATACATAATTCATTTTCTTTCAAAAAATATTATTTTCAAGCACTGATATTTAAGATTTTCAAGAGGTTAGAACTTATATGTCAAAGAAATTTACCAAAAGCATTGAACTTCTGATATATTCAACAAGCCAATTTTCTTACCCAACTCATCCTTGACTGCCGTTGGATCTCCATTGAGTAAATCTCTCAGATCTTTCCCTTCTCTGAGTGAGGGTAACTTGTTCCTATCTTCTGTTCCTTCATCGTCGTCAGAGTGAGCCCGCTTGCCTCTTTCTCTCACCCCTAGTCGACCCGCAAGTCTCGACTTCCGCGGTCTATGATTGGACGGTAAAGCTTCCTCACCAAAAGGCCCAGATTCGCCCACTGTTGCAGGATCTTCCTCAACTTCTCTGTGGGCTTGCTGTCTCAACCGCCGTTTTCTAAAAAAAAAAAATTAGAGTGCCTTGATCAGTGCCATCAACATAATCTATTTACTATGGATGTAAGTCTTGAAATAGGCTATTCTTAGTGTATGTATTAAATGGAAACATTCCTGGAATCTCATGGCATATAGGATCCCTTAGGGTAACACGGGAGACGGTAAACCCGGAGAGAGAGAGAGAGAGAGAGAGAGAGAGGAGAGAGAGAGAGAGAGAGAGAGAGAGAGAGTCTCTGTCTATACAGAACTTCCTGGAATCTAAGCTTTTTATCATATTCCTTTCAGATTCATTTGAGACTCGTAACTTTGTCAAGTCTTCAACAATATCATGGTACCACGAGCTATAACTTTAGAAAATTCAAGTCAATAAAGGGAGGATAGTAATAAATAATTCGCACATTTATGTTTCATTTATAATGCGAGCGATATCAAAGAACAGGATAAGAGTATCAGAACGAAAAGGACAACAATAAAAACATAATGATAACTTACTTTTCATTTGGATATACAGGTTATAGGGTTGGAAAATCTATTTTGGCTCAAACTTTAGGAAATTTTTTTTTTTTAGTTTTGCTTCTTTCACTCTTTTTTTCTTTTATACACTCACATATCAATAACCTATAGTATAGAAACATGATTTTCGTCGAGTAGGATTGTCGCGGGGGACATAGGAGACATTAAACTAAGAGAATTGTTTATATTTGCAAACATGAAGCCTTCTTAGCATACCATTCAAACCAATTAGCTAGACTGACCCAGTTAGAAGTAGAAATCATACCCACATTTCTGTTGTGTCTAACCAACAGTCTACCAACGGTGAATCAATTAGAAGTAGAAATCACACCTGCATTTCTGTTGTCTGTGTCTATCCAACTGTCTACCAATTGTAACTCAAATAAAAGTAGAAATCACACCCGCATTTATATTGCCTTTATCTAATTGTCTACCAAAAGAGCACCCATGATTTGAATACTATAGTCTAGAGTCAGCAGAGCTACTTTAAGTTGGTGTGACTGGGGGACTAGAATTAAGATAAGCACATCCATAGGAAAATAACAAAAAGAGAGAGAGAGGGCTTGGCGGTCAAGGATAAGGATCAATACAAGTGAAAATCAACTTAACAGAGTTCAACACAAGAGAGTGTAATGTATAACAGTATGAATAAGCAAAAACTATTTACATATTCATAATTCTGTTTGCTGCTAAGACAAGGGGTTTTAAAATGTAAATCTTCCACTTGTTCCAGTTGCTGTAGCCAAATATGGCAACTGTAAAAATCCTTACCTTGAAGTGCTGATAAGTCCTGTGATACCTGGAAAAGAAACAAGACAAAGCTTTATTTCAGAAAATGTAATCCTCATGCAATGTCTGCTTCAAAAAGCTTAATACCAACATTTTGTGACCTTAAAATAGCAAAGCTCTGCCTTAATCTGCATTGCGATAGAACCTCGCTATTAGAAGATCACAACTTGCTGCCTGAGTAAAATAAAGTAAGTTCAACTTTAATTACTATTATTTGGAAAATTTGAGTCTTTGTCTTTCAATACATATAGAACAGATTAAAATAGTAGTAAAAGATTAATTATATTTTTCAAAGACAATAAATCAAATGAAAGGTGGTGCAGTTGAAGATTATATATTGGTTTAAGAGATCTCAAAGTGGCAACTGGTTCATAACAATGTAAACCATTCTTCTGTTGGAATTCATTCTTTTTCATACCTAAATTTTCTATTTATCTTTAAGTTAAAATGAGATTACCTCCAAAGTTGGGATTTCCATATTTTTTGTAATATTCGCTTTTCTTCTCAGCACCAGGCAATTTTTTGTCCGCTGTTGAAATAAAAAAATATCCACTCATAAAAAAATATATGGATAGAATATATTTTGGACTTTTCTAAGAAAAAAAAAAAATCAGCATCTCACTGATTTCTATGCCAGATGAGTGAATAAAGATTGTCAACAAAGATAAATGCTTTTAAGTAAAATAAATAAAAGAAACGGTCAAAGGTTGGATATCAATTAGAACATGCATGCTTTTATAAACACTCACTTTATCTTTCTGTCATAACATTTTTTTTGGGTCAAATTATAATACAGATGTCAACTTGTAATCAATAACCATGAAGAAGTAGATCTAAACCGCACCTCCCCACTCCTTCTCCCAGAAGTAGAGCTAAATTGAAAAGAGCAAAATATTCTCTTGGGTGGTTGTTGTTGAGTTGGTTTAACTTCCAACATCAGCACTATATAGGCTATACTTGGGTGGTGGATAATAGTGAATTGACTTGGTAAGAATAACGTTAATCAAAAATATGAATTTCTTCATTCACCTTCAAACTTAAAGTTTTCCTGAAGCATTATCTAGGCATTTCTTGATGTTACAGTGCATCACCTTTCCTTCAGAATGGTTTACCTTTCATTGCGTATCTCATGAATATAAACTCAGCTTTGGCACAGGGCATCCCTAGTCTCCAGAATCCTGGGGGCCACGGAATTTCACTCTTCTCTTTCACTTGCGGAACAACTGGGGGTCCTTCTGGTTTCTTCACGGTTTTCTTTGATGTCCTTTCCTTATTTCGCTCAGATCGGGATTTTAACTGAAAAACACACACAAAAAGTATTCACCATTTTGTTGTGTTTTCTTTTTCGAGCAATAAAGAACATTATATTAATAGCCATAACTATTGAAATTGAACAAGCTTGTACTTGAACCTGAGGTCTACTGTATATAGTTAGTTTGGATTTTAAAAAAAACAAGAAATTGAGATTTAAAAAATGTACTTGGCACGAAACTCTTAAAATTGGAAACAAAAAGCATACATCCACATAAAAAAAGGTCCATGTTGTTTAGCTCAGCATGGGTTGGAACTTACCTTTTTCTGTTTGCTGCCGTCAGATGAATTCCCTGAGGATGATGATGAGGATGAAGATGAAGAGGAGCCTGAACTTGAGTCAGAACCAGACCCTGAACTAGAGTTTGAGTCACTGGATGAAGAGGAGGAAGATGAGGTATAACTGCTGTCGGAATCTGATCCATCTGCTTCCATTTTCTCAGGCTTCTCAGATGATTTCTTTGACTTCTCACCCTTTTCTTTTTTTATTTTCACATCAATATCTTCCACTTCCATTGTCTTCTTCTTGCTTACTTGACCCCCAGTTTTGGAACTTTTTTCTTTACCGACTTTTGTATGGCCTGACATTTTGTTATCTTCCTCAGCTGTGTTATGTCTTGCCTCATCTTTATCTTTCTCCAGCACACTGCTGGCTTTTTTCTCCTTCGCTGATGTTTTCTGTGACTCTTTCAATTGTTTTTCTCCTGCTGAGGACATGGCTTCCAACTCCCCCTTCTCTTTGGCACCCGCAATAACGTCTCTATTTTTAGAAATTTCCTCGTCGTGCCTAGATTTAGCTGCGGCAGCATCCGAGGCTCTCCTCTGGGCCCTCTTCTCCTTGTCTTGCGTAAAGTTTGACCAGGTGGACATCGCTCGATCGATGGGATCGTCTCCAATGAGGTCGATGTTGTCATCATCAAAGTCCAGTTCCATGTCAAGCTCATCGCCCGCTAAAACCGCAGGCACGGCGGTGTCAGTCTTATCCTTTGGTGACGACTCCTCTTGCACAACACTGTCTCTTCCACCAGACTGGGCTTGAGGATTGCTTGGTGGATCTTCTGAAATCTTGTCTGGAGCTGACACAGGCACGGTCTCTTGGACCATCATTTCATCTTTTTTCTGAGTTGCCTCTGTGAAAATAAAAGGATGCAAATGCACTAAAAATCGATTTTTTTTTAAAAATCAGAGTTTAAAAAGACAAAAAAAAACCCACCAATATCATGCATCAGCTCTCTGCTTTAATATCTCTATAGATATCCTTCTCCGTTTCATTCTCTAATCCCTCATCTACAATGTAGTGATATTATTATCCTAGATTCCTACCTTCCTGACCTTCCATCTCATTGTCCACAATCTTCTCCGCGAGATGAACTTCATCCATGGTTGAGCTCAGCCGCAGAAGAGCGCGGGCAGGAGTGAGTTTGTCTGCCCACAGCACATTGCCTGTCAAAATTCAAGCAAAGGAATATTTGAGCTCACACTTAAATTGGGTATAAAAAATTAAGAAAGAGGACTGGAGACTTTCTTGCTAGACGTGAAAACAAGACCTGAATTTTTGTAGACATCAAAACAAATCCCAAAAATTTGTAATCAATAAAATACTCTGCTTCCCGATAGATAAATCCTTTTTTCCTTTTCATAAGATAACAATCAAAATTTAGTTGTCTTTTAAAGGAACATTTGAATGATGATCTCAACACAATAGTCTTTAACACATAGATGAAACATTGAAAAGATAGCAAAGTATGTCTATAGTTTATAGTTGAATAAATTCATGCAATAAACAAAATAAATAACCATTATATGTCGAAAAAAAATTACAAAGTAATGTGGCATGAAACATTTAAACAAATAGAAAGGCTACAAAAGTTACACTTCACAAGGTAAAAAAAATGTATTCTTTTATAAATGAAGCCTGCAATTAAAAACTTGCATTTTTTACACCCACTTAAGAAAAAACACAACAAAAAACTATTATAAATCAGTGCAACTTACACGAGAAATCATCAATCCACTCAACGCCTTTTGGCCCAAAGTCTGAGAAATACTTGAAGACATCCTCTGTGCTCATGTTTTCAGTCCCACGCAAAAGGATGGCCTCCAGACGCCAGCCTCTGGGATCCTCTGCAAGTTTATCTACGCTGAGGCCCAAACTGAGGAAGAATGGTCGACGTCAGAGGTTTACAATACAAAACTCAGCAATTTTAATTCATACTTTTCAACAGTCAGTGTCAAGATGCATGACTGATAATGTATAGGAACAGATATATTAAAGGAGATGGAAGTGGCTTTAAAAATGGAAGCCTATTTAAGTCCAAATAGGCATGGAAAAAAAAAAAGGGAGGGGGGGGGGGGGGGAGTGGGTGAGGCTAAGAATCAAAAAGGGGTGGGGGGGGGGGGGAGGAGGAGGAGGATTATTAAGCATATATATAACTTCTTCATCTTTGATGAACAAGAATTAAACAATAAACTTTCTGCCTTTTTTTTTCTTCGGTTTACACCATAAGTACACGTAGCATGCCGTTCCTTCCTTCTTGTTAATGAAGACTGATTCTTGACAGCTACTAGCATTTAGATTTTAAAATTAAGTTTTTTAATTTTAATGGAAATAATGTGTCTATCTGATTAGTATAATATTGTCATTATTTTTGGAATTCCGGGCATACCTCCTGTACAGGTTCTTTATGTCAACATCTGTGATTGGATGTTTTGGATTACTGAGAGTGCCAAACCTTTGGGCTCTCTTATCTCTCATTTCTTGAGCTTCCTGAAAAAGAGAGGTAGAAAAAAGGTCCAAAAGATTATTCAACGTGACACCAATAATAAACATGATAAAGCTCGAGATAAATAGCAGGACTAAAAAAATTAAATGAACGACCATTCTCTAAGGTTCACAGCGTCACAGCTTGCAGACTATTTCTGATTCATTGACAATTATTGCTACTGTAAGTTCCTCTGAGTTTAAAATCTGTTTAAGATTGTTTTTTTTGTTTTAAAACAATTTTTCACAACAAACCAAAAAATAATTTTAGGACCCCAGACATTTCGATTTGAAAGGATTCCAAATGTGTCCAACTAGAGAAGATTATTACTTTTAAACTAATTTGAACTAGAACGCATAGTTACCTCTGAGGTGACATCTACACCTGTTACAAAGTTTCCACTCTTGTTTTCATAGATTTTAGGCTGAAAAGGGAAGGAAAGAATGAACTTAAACTAAGTTATTCAGAGTTACAGTACGAAAAAAAAAAAAAGAAACTTTCTCTCTTATTTTCCAAACAAAATAAACAAGATCAATACTCCAATTTGACAAGCTTGAATATAAAATGAAAAAAAAAACAATATACATATAAATACATGTCATTGGATCAAAAAAGACCCAGGGTACTTTCATATTTTTTTTAATCAAAACACTTAAGTTAAAATCAGAATTTTTCTCTGAAACTATGTATTCCTTGATGATTCAATTCCATCTTTTGACTATGGTTTGAAAAAAATAAATAAATAAAGGGGTGGGGTGAGGCCTAGACTCCTCTAGAGACCATGCAACGCACTGAGGCAAGGGCAGGCCTACATAAGATAGCGATTAGCGAATGATGATGTTCATTCTCAAGCTCAAGTTAAAGGTCATGATAATTATAAAAACTTTCTTTCAATTTCCATTGTTGTTTTCAAAGGATCTTTCTAGTTTCTCCGATCTAAAGAACATCTCTAAAGGCGTCATTTAAAGTGACTAGGCATATATGATATAAACAATACTATTCACTTTGTCATGAGAAAGATAACTACTCATTAGTCTTGAGGAAATCTATTATCTTCTATAATCAAACCATTCAAGATGATATCAGACTTGTCTGCAACTATTGTAGAACTATTTTGCTGCACTCTACAGGATATCGGGAATCTAGATATATCAGACTTAAAATTTATAAAAGTAACTTGAACTAGATCTAGATCTAGATACATTAATTCTTATTTAAGCTTTAATTTCAATATTTCCCGACATGAAAAATTGCCGGCAGCTCTACATTTAGCTATTTTGCATTAGCAATGTTTACGCAAATGATGCACTTAGAGAAGAGGATTTATAACGAACCCCGTGCTTTTGAAAATTTCCTCTGGATATGAATTTTCTGACGGTTGGTTCTGTTTCTCCTATCGATAACACATCGTCTTCAGGTCCTTCACGCTCTCTCAAGACAACATTTTTCTTTGAACTTTCAAATTTTGCATCATATTCTTCTTCAGAACTGTAACTCCCAGAATCGTGGACTGATACATCTGAATCATCCGTCGATTCAGTATTGTCAACACAGATCTTCAGGTTGGGAAGTTTGCCTCGAGCAGCCATTTTGATACAAAACATATAAAAACTTTAACTTTCAGGCTTGGTCTTTCTTTTCATTATTCAAAATTAGGAATACCAAAACAATCGTATACAGGACAAAACCTCTGTTCACGCTCGCACTGTAAATGAAAGCCTAAGTTAAGTTTCTCAGAGGTTTTTGTTCCGAATAACAGTTCCGCGGACCGCGGCAGACAGAAGCACATAGATGGTGTTTAAATATAGCTCTTCAACCATTATAATGATTGTTTTACTCCAATTAAATAGTTGATAATTTCATTTAGAGAGTAACAGAACAAACCGTTGGCTCACCCAAACGACATGCAAATGCGTTGTAAACAAAAATAGCATAGACCAAAAGACCAACCATTAGAGGGAGTAAGCCCAACCCCACCCCATCCCCCATCCGAAGTGGACCACCCCCCCCCCCCCCCTCCACACATACACCCACACACCCCACACACCCCATCTGAAGTTGTTTGGCCTTGAAATAATCAATCACAGTGCGCTGAAAAGACACCTGAAGCTACAGAGTTATCGTATTCGCCATAGGGCCTACTATTCCGGATAATCTGCAATTATTCTGAATAATATTTCGGAGGAGCTGTAAAGTTATTCTGAATAGTATTCCGAGTAATGGTAGCCATAGTTCATACACAAATTACATTTTTTCTTCAGACTTTTTTTTCACTTTCACGTAAAGAGCAACTTGAGCCTAGAATGAAGATGAGGTGTGGATTCTACATACTATTTAGTTCACCAACTTTCTTCTTTTTAGGGCATCGCATTATGTGTTTGTTTGGGTTTTTGTTGTTGTTTTTTGTTTTGTTTGTGTGTGTGTCTTATAAGTCCGCATGCCATTCAACTACCACCAAAACTAATTAGCGGCGTAGACCTATTTCAGCATCCATCCACAATGTTGGCCTGGCTTTCTCTTTGTTTATTTTACTGATCTCCGCTCGTTATCCGTGTGGCATCACAAAAATTGTCAGACGTTAGCTTTGGGACCTGTCTACGTTATCGCCTAAATCTTTTTGCTGATGATAAACGTTAAGAAACCAACTCGTTATCCGCGTGGCATCACGAAAATTGTCAGACGTTAGCTATGGGGCCCGTCTACGTTATCGCCTTCATCTATTTGCTGATGTTAGACGTTAAGAAACCAACAAATAAAAAAGTCACGTCTTTTATTTATTATTTATTGTTTAGGAAAAGCCTGAAGGCATAAGTCGCCTTGTGTAATGTGAACTATTAGACTAAAGAGAAAAAATAATTTTATAATAAGATAAGATAAGACAAACTTTGTTAATGCTCAAGGGAAATTTGTTCTGGATTCACAGTACATTGGGCAAGCAGTACGACGTTTCATGCTATGATCTTGCTCGCTCTGTCTGTCTGTCTGTCAGTCTGTCTGTCTGTCTGTCTCTCTCTCCTCTCTCTCTCTCCTCTCTCCTCTCTCTCTCTCTCTCTCTCTCTCTCTCTCTCTCTCTCTCTCTCTCTCTCTCTCTCTCTCTCTCTCTCTCTCTCTCTCTCTCTCTCTCTCTCTCTCTCTCTCTCTCTCTCTCTTTTTCTCTCTCTCTCTCTCTCCTCTATCCCTCTCTCTATCCCAACACCCTCTCTCCCTCCCTTCGTTCGATTCTCAATTGTTATTATTTGAGAAGTAAAGTTAGTTGAATGTTTATATCTGATGCACGGTGCACATTACACGCTAACAGATCTACTTCTCAATAATCTAGAAGTGTAGCTATACCTCTCCGTTCTAGATGCAGGTTGCAATATTCTATTGCTTCGAGCAGAGCGCACAAAGTCTTCATCGAGTGGCTGTTAATTTTTATTTAATTAAAAACATAGAAACTAGTAAGGACAGAATGATACTGAAAGACTTTATTCAAGCCAATGAGCCTACACAGTATCACGTTAGCTGATCCTGCACCGTGTGTTGTCTTTGCAAAATTGTTATTGAGGATTTACCAGAGAGTGAAATAGTGGGAGGATTTTGCGCATGTGTGTCGGCATAATATCAAGGCGGTAGCTACCAAAATATCTTATGGTGACCATACACGATAAAAAAGTCATCAAAATTTTATTCAAAATTTTCATGGGAAATTTTGAATCGAAATTTTGATGCACAAATTCCGTACACGAATCCACTTTTTTGTTTTGTTTTGTTTGTTTTTTGGCGTTATTTAATTTTGTCAAAATCTTCGACATAGGCGTATCAGTAGCCATAGCCAAAGTATATCGAGTTAAAGACTCTATAATCTGTGGTTATATCACTTGTAATCACAGGATATGGAGTTCGTTCTTGCTATTGCCTTAGAGTGTTGGATGAAATATCTTGTAAACGGTGGAAATCAAAGATAAAAAAATTATTATCCTATGTCGTGAAAATGGTCCAAGAAATGGCAAATACCGTACGCAACCTACGGGAATTTTAATCTTCTAAAAGAATTACATTTTAGCGAACCTGGGGATTTCAGTAACTTTCAAGGGATGGATGCGTGATCGTTTGATGTGTTAATGATACATATCAAGCAACTCTATAAAAATTTTCGTTTCATTCTCTTTCTTTGGAAACGCTGAGAAGATTTGTTGTATTTTCTGTTCTGTTTTTTTGGTTGTCATCTAGGAAAATGAAGTATATTTGATGGGAAATTTTCCACGAGCCCACTAAAGAACAAAAAATGACAACTCGTCAAAAAATGTCAACTGAAGTTGATTCGTCAAAATAATGTATGAATTGTTTTTTTCACACCAAAACACCTTGCACACGACCAAATTTCTCTTTAAAACATTTTGATGTAAAAATAGTAATGCATGTAACGACTCTAACGATTTTCATTTTCGTGTATGGCCCCCTTTAGTTTTCGCCCTGCACGTATCTCAATAAAGAAATAGAGTGAGCACGTATCACGCCAGCTCTTCGTTGGAACAGTTCTGTGAACTCCGCTCGTGAAAAGTGTCTCTAAATCCACCAGACAAGACCAGAGCTGCCAACCCATTCAGCTAACAAAACGTATATTTCAGGTTTCAAAACTCTGAAAAAATACGTAGAAAATAATCGCTTTTTTGTAACGTTGGCAGAACTGTAAAAAAGCTCACATGTGAGAGGTAACACACTATGGGTACCAGAGGTCCATGCTTTCTAAGTATCTACACAGTCACCGTGTTGACTTCCCATGTGTGTTATATTCAAGTCATTCTGTGTTGAAGAAAACCACGGGAGCGCAATCATTTTTTATATGAACGCAGTGAAGAGCAGACACGACCAACCATGTAATCTGACAGAATTCAGGTGAGTTTTAAGATAAGGTCATACAACAAATAATGAATATCATTTTTCTGTTACTTGTAGGAAATAAACTTTCCCTGTTTAACGGCTCCTTAGTTATCAGGGAGGACACTTTACGACCATGAGTCCCAGTATTGGGGCCTGTCCACATTATAGCCCATATAGTTCTGATGTTGGACGTTCAACCAACTCAACTACAACTTGAGACCCGTCCACAACATAGACTATATAGAACTGGCGTTCAGCAACTTAACTAACTCCCCCTAGAATAACGTCTGAGAGTTTTAAGTCTTGCTATACTGAAGCTGTGGGGCAGCTGATCTAATTATACGGCCCAATCAGAAAACGAAACCCGACGAATAAAGGTGCTCGGTGGTGGGATGGAATCGAGTAGGCCCTACCTACCTCAAACAACCAACAGAAAGGCTCAATGAAGGCTGAGCAATTTGGGTAGCTTTAGCTGAGTTGGTTTAACGCCCAACGCCAGCAATATATAGTCTATATTGTGGACGGGTCCCAAAACTGACTTCTGAAAATTTTATGTGCTGCCGCACACGAGACAGGGCGGTGATACGATGACTCCGGTCTGGACCGGTCACATTAAACTGACACCGACTCAACCCTTAGGGGGGCGAAATCGTCAGGGCTCGAACCATAGGCCTCTTGTGTCGGACGGCGATGGCATTAATTGGCAACTAGATATATATTTTTTCAACCGCAAAATCACTTGTTGCTATTCAATGTTTTTCTTATTTTTTTCATGTAATTGCTGTATAGGTCTGAATCAGCTAAGTGTTTCTAATTATATTTTATTTCAGTGCACAAATTCCACATCAGTACCAAGTCGGCTGGACGCGATGTATGTTGTACTTCAAAGATACGCCCTGAAAACTAGGACTGTCTAAAAAGACTGCCTACCTGTTTAGCTGCCAAGGATCCTCAAAATAAGCTAAGTTTTTTTTTTTTTTTGTTCATTCATAAATTGTGTATTTCAGATTGCTTTTTTAGATTTAATTTTTTATTTCTTTAAATCATTTGTTAATTCTAATATAATATGCACAATCAACTCATCTTTTTTTAAAGCAGCAATCAATTTAAATAGACAAATGGCTTCGGGTCTGGTGGTGGTATTTATTTTTCTTACATGGGAGCAGATAAAGATATACTGTCTTGCTGTGATTTCTGTTAATTGAGAAGTTGTAGCTGGTGGCTATCAATAAAAACTGCTTGGGTCGGTGTCAGTTAATGTGAGCGACTGAGGTCTCGTGTGTGACAGCATGTAAAATTGTCAGACGACAGTCATGGGGTCCGTCCACAAAACAGTCTTTATAGTGTTGACTTTGGACGTTAAATTAACTCAAATCAAATCCACTATCAACAAAAGTCCTTCTCGTTGAGACTATAATTTGCGGATATGATTGCGTATGCTTAACAACTACAATTATATAATGTGTAGTCAAAGTTGTGTTTTTTCATCACACACATTTGTGATTATTATATGGCAATTGAAAAAAAAATTGACCATGGAACTTATCTGAGGTTGAACCTGATTACAGACCTACCATGAAAATGCAAAATATAGCAAATACAAAAGAAAAGGCTACCGAACGCCTCTCACTTCCTAAACGTTTTGCGAGCACAAAATAGGGCTCAAATATGCAAACCAAAAGAACACTATATATCGGATATATCAGGTCTGTACTAGATTACAATCAATCATTACTAATCTCAAGCAGTCAATAAACCAACACAGTAACAGACCCCATCCAAAGCCAAGCACTTGGTTTTATTTGTGGAGGAATGCGATCAGCTCCAACAGCAGTATGTGAAATCCAAGCCAATCTTGAATCCTTGAGTTTATGCAGAGAAAAAGCAGCATTAAAACTCACGGAGATATGTCTTAGACTGCCAAATAATAATGCAACAATTTTGTACTATCTGCAAGTTGGTTTGTTTCAGCAGGGATTCCAACGCAAATGTTCTACTCTTTCGCCACCATCTTAAATAATTCTCAGTAATGTCTTTTTCAAAACGCTATTATAATGTATAATACATGTACTCTTCCGATATCAGAATTGTATACGCGTTGGAAATTCCATGTCAGTTCTTTTCCTACAATGCTTTGTATTGTATTTAGGGAATCGCAAGTTGACTTACAGGTCCCAACTACAGAATTTTATATTTTCTTATAATTATTATCATCTTGTACATTGGACTCCATTTTTGTTTTAATGTCTTGCATATATATGATTGGGTATTTAAAACCTCTTCTCAATTTAACACACTTCATTAAATCTCGTGTTTCAATCTCTCTAGGAAACATATTCTAAGGTATGGTTTCCAAATCCCACGTTATTTTTTCTTTCCTCCATGCTGTACATTCAATTCTTCCTACTGTTTAAATCTCTCCCCTGTATTCCAAGTTATTGGTTCTAAGTCCTCAGAATTCCATCTCAATCCTCAACATAATTTTACATTTGCTGTGTTTTACTCTTCTTTTCTATTTCAAAATCTCTCACAATTTTTTATCCACGTTTTTATTTGCAGTTCAAGCTATTTCCTACATCCAAGGCTATTTGTTACTTCTCTTACATTTAGTTCTTTTATTGCATCTCATACCAGTACAGTTACAAATAATCGTGGTCAAGTGAATGTTATAGGTTTTGGCAGGAGCCATGTTATCCCCGCACTGTCTCTGTGTGGCAGCCCGTAAAAAGTTGTCAGATACTAGTCTTGGGGCCTATTCGCAATATAGTATAAAATTATAGTGCTGAAGTTGGGACACTAAGCAACAAGAGGACAAACAGTGAGTCTTGGGTTCCAAGTCCCATCTTAGTCTCTCTCTCTCTCTCTCTCTCTCTCTCTCTCTCTCTCTCACTCTGTGTCCCCTCCATTTTAAACATTGATGTACACAGTACTTTAACCCAGCTCGTATACGAAAAATTATGCGTTTCAAATCCAGCATTACAGCCTCTTTCCTCCATTCTAAACATTGTTTTATACCTTCTATACTTCAACCTAGTTCATGTATTGTGTGTTGTGGGTTCCATCCCAACATATCAACCTTTCTCCTCCATGCTACATTATCATGTCTCCTGCTGCAGCCCAAGTTGTAGATTGCAACTCCCATGTTCTAGCCCCTCTTCTATATCTCCATAATCCTGAGAAATGAATTCCAACACGCTATATGTTTTAAATTCGTCTGCATCACCCCTACAACTACACATTGGGCTTAATCAACTTTTTTTCATTCTGTCATTTACCATTAGTCAACACTCTTTCCTTATCTCTCTCTCTCTCTCTCTCTCTCTCTCTCTCTCTCTCTCTCTATTTTGCCCTTCCCTCAACTCCTCTCCTCATACTACTACAATGGATTCTTCTACTATATAATCATCATTTTATCCCACGTATGGGTCTCAATTCTCATCTGTAAGTCCTTCTCCCATAAAAATAATTTGATTCTTTCTCCAGATTCAATCGCTCTCATATATCAAGATTTGTGGGTTCTTGGTCATATGATACAGTTCCTATACACCACCTAAAACATTGGGTTCTATTTAAAATATTTTAACACTTGAAGAAATTCCCGATATTTGTGCCCAAATTCGAACATTAATTTTCAGTGACGAATCTACCCCGGACTAGCGGACCGGGACTATGACGCGGCCC
The DNA here is from genome assembly GCA_003991915.1 of Elysia chlorotica. Lineage (NCBI taxonomy): Eukaryota > Metazoa > Mollusca > Gastropoda > Plakobranchidae > Elysia > Elysia chlorotica. The sequence continues at coordinate 140,071 of RQTK01001076.1, forward strand.
CCGACTAGCGGACCGGGACTATGACGCGGCCCCCGACTAGCGGACCGG
>RQTK01001076.1:143305-159752 GCA_003991915.1 Elysia chlorotica
CGAACCGGGACTAAGTCGAACCGGGACTATGACGCGGCCCCCGACTAGCGGACCGGGACTATGACGCGGCCCCCGACTAGCGGACCGGGACTAAGTCGGACCGGGACTAAGTCGGACCGGGACTAAGTCGGACCGGGACTAAGTCGGACCGGGACTAAGTCGGACCGGGACTAAGTCGGACCGGGACTAAGTTGGACCGGGACTAAGTCGGACCGGGACTAAGTCGGACCGGGACTAAGTCGGACCGGGACTAAGTCGGACCGGGACTATGACGCGGCCCCCGACTAGCGGACCGGGACTAAGTCGGACCGGGACTAAGTCGGACCGGGACTATGACGCGGCCCCCGACTAGCGGACCGGGACTAAGTCGGACCGGGACTATGACGCGGCCCCCGACTAGCGGACCGGGACTATGACGCGGCCCCCGACTAGCGGACCGGGACTAAGTCGGACCGGGACTATGACGCGGCCCCCGACTAGCGGACCGGGACTAAGTCGGACCGGGACTATGACGCGGCCCCCGACTAGCGGACCGGGACTAAGTCGGACCGGGACTAAGTCGGACCGGGACTAAGTCGGACCGGGACTATGACGCGGCCCCCGACTAGCGGACCGGGACTAAGTCGGACCGGGACTAAGTCGGACCGGGACTAAGTCGGACCGGGACTATGACGCGGCCCTCAACTAGCGGACCGGGACTATAACGCGGACCCCGACTAGCGGACCGGGACTATGACGCGGCCCCCGATTAGCGGACCGGGACTATGACGCGGCCCTCGACTAGCGGACCGGGACTATGACGCTTAATTATCTCTAGGAAACCTATTCTGAGGTTTGGTTTCCAAATCCCACGTTATTTTCCATTTCCTCCATGCTACACATTCAATTCTTTGTATTATTTCAATCTCTCCCCTGCATTCCAAGTTATTGAATCTAAGTCTTCAGAACCTCATCTCCATCTTGAACATAAGTTTACAATTGCTGCGTTTTAATCTTTTTTTTTTTCTATTTCAAATTCTCTCACACTTTCTGATCCACGTTTATAGTTGCAGTTTAAGCTATACCCTACATCCAAGGCTATTTGGTACTTCTCTTACATTTAGTTCTTTTATTGCATCTCATACCAGTACAGTTACAAATAATCGTAAGTCATGGTCAGTTAAATGTGATGGGCTCAGACAGGAGCTAGGGTATTCCCACACTGTCTGTGTGGCAGCCCGTAAAAAGTTGTTAGATGTTAGTCTTAGGGCCCGCCCACAATATAGCCTACATTGTGTCGAAATTGGTCAACTAAGCAACAAGCAAACAAACAGTGAGTTATGGGTTCCAACTCCCATCTTACAATCTCTCTCCCCTCCATTTCAAACATTGATTTACACAGTACTTGAATCTAGCTCTTATACCAAAAATTATGCGTTTCAAATCCAGCATTACAGCCTCTTTCCTCCATTCTAAACATTGTTTTATACCTTCTATACTTCAACCTAGTTCATGTATTGTGTGTTGTGGGTTCCATCCCAACATATCAACCTTTCTCCTCCATGCTACATTATCATGTCTCCTGCTGCAGCCCAAGTTGTAGATTGCAACTCCCATGTTCTAGCCCCTCTTCTATATCTCCATAATCCTGAGAAATGAATTCCAACACGCTATATGTTTTAAATTCGTCTGCATCACCCCTACAAAACTACACATTGGGCTTAATCTTCTTTTCATCATTTTATCCCACGTATGGGTCTCAATTCTCATCTGTAAGTCCTTCTCCCATAAAAATAATTTGATTCTTTCTCCAGATTCAATCGCTCTCATATATCAAGATTTGTGGGTTCTTGGTCATATGATACAGTTCCTATACACCATCCTAACAATTGGTTTCCCCGACTAGCGGACCGGGGCTGAGACGCGGCCCCCCGACTAGCGGACCGGGGCTGAGAAGCGGCCCCCGACTAGCGGACCGGGGCTGAGACGCGGCCCCCGACTAGCGGACCGGGGCTGAGACCGGGGCTGAGACGCGTGTTCTGTGAGTGTTAACCTTCTTTGTTTCCACCCCTGTCGTTAATAATGATTTAACTATTTTTCTTTCTTTCTTTCTCTTTCTCTCTCTCTCTCTCTCTCTCTCTCTCTCTCTCTCTCTCTCTCTCTCTCTCTCTCTCTCTCTCTCTCCCTCTACCTTATCTCCTAGTGCTGTGGATTCTTCTGCTGTATTTCCTCTTGTGTTTTGTACGGGTCCCACTTTTCATTTACAAGTTCTCCTCATGTGAACACAATTAGATTTTTTTTCTTTTGATTCAACCACTCACAAAATATCCAAAGTTTTGGGTTTTGGGCCACCCAAGCGACGGTCTCTCCACCATCTTTCAGATTGGTTCATATTTAAAGTATTTCAACACTTAATAAAAAGTTATCGCCGTATAGGATCCCCCAGGGGAACCTAGGAGACGTTAAACCCGGAGAGAGGGAGAGAATTCTCTTCCTCCCTCTATAGAGATCAATAAAAGGTTCATGACTTCTGCGTCAAAATTCGCATACTTCAGTTCCTGATTTTGTTCTATTTACTGAATTTCATACCAGTGCAAATGTAAGGGGTGCGACTCAAACGCGGCCCCGGACTAGCGGACGATACGGGACTAAGACGCGGGCCAGGCTAGCTGACTAGACGGAACTAAGACGCGGCCCCCGACTAGCGGACCGGGACTATGACGCGGCCCCCGACTAGCGGACCGGGACTATGACGCGGCCCCCTACTAGCGGACCAAGACGCGGATACAGTTTTCAACCTTGCTCATTTATCGCCAGGTATGGATTCCATCCCTCACTTTACAATCTGTCCACTACATTTTTAACATTGTTATAAAATATATTGTACTTTTTAACTTGCTTATATACCGTGAGTTATGGGTTCCAACTCCCATATAGTCAGCCTTTATCTCAAGTAAACTATGTTTTAATATATATTTGTACTTCAAGTTTTCAACCTTGCTCATTATTGCCAGGTATGGGTTCCAACTCTCACTTTACAGTCTGTCACTCCATTTTAAACATTGTTATACAATAATTCCACTACATTTTTAACATTGTTATAAAATATATTGTACTTCTTTAACTTGCTTACATACCGTGAGTTATGGGTTCCAACTCCCATTTTTGTCTACTTTAGTTCAAAACATTGTTTTACATATTATAATAATTGTACGTAAACTTTGCTCATATTCGTGAGTTATTGGTTCAACTGCAGTGTTACAGCTTATTTCTTCCACTTTAGACATAGCTTTATAGTTTTCATACTTCAAACTTGTACATGCATTGTGTTTTGAGATCCAGCTCCACATTTCAACCTTTCTCCTCCATGCTACACTACCATGTCTCCTGCTGTAGCCTAAAGTATGGGTTCCAACTCCCATGTTTCCTTCCTCTCTTCGCTATCTTAAACATTGTTTTATATCTGTGTTCCTGAGCTATGCGTTCCAACTACCATGTTTAAGTCAGTCTTCATCACCTTACTTTTTCTTCTCAAGTGTCGTGCCTGGAACAGACATTGACGGTCATACTCCTCCAATCCAACCCTCTCTTGTAGGCTCAGTGTAAGCTTATCAAGAATGCACAGTTCAGATATGGATTTTACGTCACTGGGTAAGTCTGCTGTGTTAAACGTTTTAGAATTACCGCTCTCAAGTGCAAAAGTGCACACCGTTTTTCCCCTAAACGCGCTACTTTTACCGAAAGAAAGAGAAAAGAGATCGATCATGTAATACAGATTGGTCTATGCAGAACGGGTGCATTGAATTTTCGATAAATATCAAAGGTCTAATAAAACATTGCTTTTTAAAAAGTGGTGGTCAGTATGTCCCTAATCTGATAGTATAGTGGTTCATTTAAAATGCTTCGTAGTGTTCAAATGATGGAGTAAGTTTGTGGAGAAAAAAATCGAGGCGTGGGTAGATATCCAATCACTGATGAGTAAACCATTCAACAGGCACCTTAATTTTTTTATATCCCGTCCACGGCTCCTATCGTTTGCTGTGTTATGCAAATTTTTATATCCATTCCACTTTGTCAAATTCATCGTGAGGTGACTATAGAAATGTCAAAACCTAAAAGCCAGGCAGTAAAAGTAAATATAGGTTCGTCCACCACCCATATTTGCCGTCTGCTGCCTGTTTGATTTATTAATATGAACTGACATTTTAATGAACCCGGGTTTTCAAAGGTGCAATGAAATGCGTTGTTTATTTGTGGCAGTAAAATTCGGCATACGTTTTTCTGTCAACTACAACACGCGCAGTCCATAAAATTGGACAGAGGTGCACAAAGACATCGCGAAAACAAAGTAATTAAGTTCGACATAAATACAAGCTTTGTAAACATCTGTTTTTATGGCTTCAACGTTCTAGTTTCGCAATTTCCAATACGGAGATGAAGTGCAAAATCGATTAAGCATCGCTCTGTCGTGCAAAGGAGTATGGAAAAATGGAATAATAAAATGGCTTGACTATTGTCTTCTGTGTGTCTGTTTGTCTCTCAAACTCACAAAAAAGAAACCCATCCTGCCCATAATGGATAACCCCTTTAAGTGGCGAGTAGCGTCAAGTCCCTGCCTTTAATTTGATGTTTACAATGTAAAAACACGTGCATCTCATACTGGCAACTGGAAAACCAAAACAAACCTTGTGTATTTAAAAGACTTTTGCTAGAGACGTCTGTGAGTCTACAATGAGTTTTTTCTTTGAGATGTTAAGCGACGAACCTAAACCCCTTCCCTCGTAGGTAAGGCCTGTCCTAGAATAAAAATCGCAGCTGGATAGCAGTTGTTTCGTTACGCGATAGTGGGTAGGTATCCAATCATTGAGAAGTAAACGACTAAACGCGACTTGACCACTCAAAAAGCACCCCATCGAAGATAATTCTTCCGCCGTAATTTTTCATGCGTACTCCCGGCGCTTATAAGTCAAGCGGCTTGAAAATAAAAAAAATTTTGACATGGAGGTGTGAACTGTACAGCTGTCTGCTCTAGACTTAGAATTGTGGGTGGGCACAATCATTTAGTTACGAGATACTGGGCATCCAATCACTGAGGAGTACGTGGGACTTGAACAATGACGCAAGGTGCCTTCATGTAATTCTTTGTTAAGTCTTCATTCCCTCTCATTCCTTCAACGCGTGTCAAACACACCTTGATTGATTTTCAGCAAAACAATGGATGAAAGTTCGCCGACTGTGACCAGCATGCTGACCAATCAGAGGCGTCTGCTGGTAACCGCTGGCCAATTCCGATGCCGTAGTCCGACCTCAGTTGAGCGAAAGAAAAAAAACAAAAAACATCCGAATTAATTTCCATTACAAAACTTTTCTTTCTAGTTTAGCTGTCTACATCGGATCAAATGTACAGAAATCGGTAGATGAATATAAAGCTACCAACCCGTGCGATTTGCATAAGTTTGTACGCCTAATCTTCCAAAATACTCCATAACGTTTCCCTACCCAAGCTACAACTTTCCGCACCAGCCGGAGTTTATCGCACAAAATAAATTTGGCTGACTACTACGATTTTACTGTTAATCACGCAACCGAAACTAAGGGTAAACAGAACAAGTCCACCTTTCGAAAGACGTCGTCTACTCAGAAGTGCTGAACTAATCAGTAAGTTTTTCTATGGTCTGTGTAAATGTTACTGCTAACAAACTTACAGAAAAATCATTAAGTACGTACAATCGTAATTAATGAGCTGGACTACCTTAAAAGTAATTCGGGATCGGGCACGAAAGTTATAATTATTCCCAAAAAGAAAAAGTACAAAATATTATGTCTATTTGGATCTAGATATACATCCAGGTAGGCCTAGGTCTAGTAGGCTTGTTGTAGTTCTTGACCACCATCAATATGCCTGGATATAGATGGTTGATCAAGTGATGTATGTGTTTTTTTGGTTGATGGAATTTAATTTGAATTGAGTGTTGCCGCTAAGTATCTGGATAGTCTTAAAAGACGTGTCTTTTTCTCACCTCATTGATCTAATCTAGATCTACATCTTCCACATAAGATGGATAGATAGATAGATAGATAGATAGATAGATAGATAGATAGATAGATAGATAGATAGATAGATAGATAGATAGATAGATAGATAGATAGATAGATAGATAGATAGATAGATATAGATAGATAGATAGATAGATAGATAGATAGATAGATAGATAGATAGATAGATAGATAGATAGGTAGATAGATAGATAGATAGATAGATAGATAGATAGATAGATAGATAGATAGATAGATAGATAAATAGATAGATAGATAAATTGTCCTAATGCTTTTTCTCGTCTGAATTTCTGATGTATTCTATGTAAATAAATTAATCATAGCTATCGAATAATTATTTCAGTAACGTAAGTCACCCTTGTAGTTTGGGAACTGTCTGTCTGTCTTAAGCTGAAATGGCACTGTGTGACCTGTTCACCACAGCACGGCTGGTTACTCTGTTGGTCATGGCAACTGCCGCTACAGGTAAAACGCTACATCCGTGATGCGAATAATTTTCTTTATAGTACGTTTCATATTGCTGTTTGAAGTTTGCTTACTATAATTATGTATTCCAACTTTTCTCACATGAATGGCGTTGGTATCTTCTTTTTTGTGTTGCAAAACTATTGACGATGTAGTTTTTACATAATTTTTTAACGCTATAATATAAAGAACAACATATTTCAAAACCTATTTTTAGCGCACACTTATTTTTATTTTTTTTGCAAACCAAATTCAGGCGTGTATATTTTTAAAAGAGAAGAACTGTATACCTTGTCTTTTTTCAGTAATATTTTGCTGGTTTAATTACATTGTAATTGACTTACAAAGAAATGTACAACATAAAGGCCTGCCACCACAGCCTCTGTCTTGAAAAGAAAGGGTGCGTAGCATCAATTAATGTGCGGGGCATTATCAGAGATTAGGAAGAATGCTCGATATTGAAATCTTCCTTATAGAGTTTTTTTTAAAGTTTTTAAACTATGCTGCTTTATTAGCATAAATCGGATAAAAGTCAATAATGGTTCGTGCAATAACTATATTGTTAAGAAACAACAATTAAGTAAAAATAAAACATTTAACAAAGTGTGATAAGGAAATTCAATTTCTGTTTTTATTACGGACACGATTCTTCACAGATCTGGTACAGAGGCAAAGTCGAAACGCGGATGACACGAGTAGCATACTAAGGGTACTTGAACGCTTGGATGCTAATATGGAAGGTATACGTTTTGCTTTAACATCGTTTATTCCGCCACAACATTGCAAAAAAGACGCACTTTTATTCCACCCCTTCGCACCCCCGTACACTGTTATTAACAACGAGTTCCGAGGTGTGAACGTCCCACTCCTCTGTGATACGGCCACCGATGGTGGCGGCTGGATAGTGATCCAGAGACGTACCACAGGGGAGGTTGACTTCTATAGGGACTGGGATTCCTACAAAGTCGGCTTTGGTACCACGGACACCGACTTCTGGCTTGGGAACGACAACATCCACACCATCACCAGTACAGGGAAGTATGAGCTGAGGGTGGACCTCAAATATAACGGCCAGTCAAAGTTTGCTCGCTACGACAGGTTTTTTATTGATAGTGAGGACGATAAGTACAAACTCCATCTTGGATCGTACAGTGGCACAGCAGGGGATTCTCTGACGGGCCACAATGGTTTTCGTTTTTCCACATTTGATAGAGATTACGACGATGTTATTGGAAACTGTGCTTATTTGAGCCATGGGGGTTGGTGGTACAATTTTTGTCATTCTGCCAATATAAACGGAAAGTGGGGCGCAGGTGATGATCGCGGTCTAGCATGGTGGCAATTCACTTATCATGAATCAGCAACGTTCTCAGAAATGAAAATCCGCCGATTGAACATGTGAAACTAACAGGTCAAGCAAAATAAAATAAAGAAAATAAGAATAATACAAGGTAAACAATATACCAACCATGAAGAGCTTGCTGAGAGGATTTAGAAAATGCTAAAAACATTTGGCTATATGACTAAATATTAAAATAAAATATATTTTAAAATCAAAATATGTCTTCTTTAAATATATTGTGTGACTTGCTCGAACCGTTCAACACTTTTGTAAAGCTGTGATGTTTAATACATTATTATTTTTAATCCAACCTCTGTCGTCTGCTGATTTCCCTGCTCACGTCATGCTTTACTTCCTTTCTACGTCTTTACAATGTCTTTAATTATGTCTTTGTCACGTTCACTCTAATTTGCGTTTTTCTCAATTTACCAACATCAAACAGTTTATACTCTTTTCACTTAATTGTTTTTCATTGCGTGATTATTTTCTTTTCCTCCTATTTCCCTTTTCACTCTCCCACTTTCTGTTCACTCTCCTTCGCTATCTCTCTGTCTCTTTTTCTTTTCCCTTTTCTCATTATTTCCTTATCATAGCGCACATATCCTCCCCCAACTGAATTATTAGTATTTTAGAAGGACCTCAGTCAATCTACAACCGAGGTGACAAAAACACTACAGACTTTTGCGTCGAAAACACAGGAGCGACATCAACTGTTTACCAAGAGAAAATCATATTAGCCAAAAAACACATTTCGAGAACACCAATGAAAAACAATAGGACTCAGAAATAAATTTACAACTGTTCAAAGTAGTTGTGAGTGAATAAATGTATCCTTCAAGGATCATGAATATAAAAATAAATGGCAAAAGCTGAGCTATTTATAACTCAAACTGGCTCAAATGTCAATGTAATAGTTAAAAATATTAAAGAAGACTAACTAACCAAACCTTGTTAACGAGTTTTGTGCTTCATTAGTCTAGCAGGAAACCTTCGGAAGTTTTAAACTGTATTAAAAATAGTTGATACTAATTTTCATGGTTTAAAAAACAAAAATATGTGACATTTTACGTAGATCTCACCAAAATTATTTTTGTTTAAGATGTGGGATGATATCCTGTTGTTTTTTTTCCATTACGTTTGTTTAATTGGAGAATACCTTACAGTGATTTCTAGTTCACTGTTTACAACGCAACGTCCAACATCAGCACTATATACGCTATACTAAAGGGGAGAGTTAGATTGATTTAACGTCCAACATCGCCACTATATATGCTATACTAAAGGGGTGAGTTAGGTTGATTCAACGTCCAACATCGCCACTATATATGCTATACTAAAGGGGAGAGTTATGTTGATTTACCGTCCAACATCGCCACTACATATGCTATACTGAAGGTGAAGGTCTAAGCGTACATAACTGGGACCATATGATCACTCAGGAGGAGGTGCATGGTTGGATTAACAGAACAGGTTCATTAACTCCCCCTTACATGTCGTTAGTAATAAGTATTTGTAAATTGTGTCCCTTTGACAGTTGGGCGCGGTTGTCCGTCGGGTAAACCTTTGAATGTATAATTGTCAATGTTCTTTTTTTTGGTTTGCTTAAAATGAGATATAAATGTCCTGTTCTATAAATGGCCAAATCCAAAATGAACAGAAACAGATTTAACAATCTTTCTCTGCCGTATGAAAGTATCGAAGACAAGTACTTCAATCAGTTAAACTATAGCCTATATAGTGCTGCTGTTGGACGTTAAACCAACCCAGCCAACCCATCCTGGTGACATCTTGTAAAGATTTTTTGTCTTTAAATTGCATTTACTGTTTTGTATTAGGAGGCTAACCCATTTGCGTAAATTTACCATAATCATGATAGTTTTGATAAGGACACGGCGTGTGTACAATTATACTTACGATCAAATCGGGTCAGTTTCAACTTTTTGTAAGTAACGGGACGCAATCATATATACTTTTAAGAGTTTGTAAAACAGTTCGTAATTCTTTCCCTTGCATGTCATTGGACTTGTGATTTCATAGCCCATAGCGATGTCTGGGGTTATAGGCTATATTGTTGACGGACCAAGTTTGGTTTCTGTTGTTGTTGTTGTTGTTGTTGTTGTTGTTGTTGTTGTTGTTGTTGTTGTTGTTGTTTGTTTTTATTGTGTCACATCCAACGTGAGCTCTATAATCATACGCTATATTGTTGACGTACCTAGTTTGGTTTCTGTTGTTGTTGTTGTTGTTGTTGTTGTTTGTTTGTTTTTATTGTATCACATCCAACGCGAGCACTATAATTATAGGCTAATTGTTGACGGACCCTAGATCTGATCATAACTTGGCTCAGTAATTCTGGCCTGTATCTGACCTAGCACACATTGGGCAAATGAACATAATACACTCTGTGTGACAAAGCAGGGAGGCTCTATATCTCAGTCAAACACGTGCACGACGATAGAAACGTGTCAGACAACACTGTTGTGAAACACGCCTTGTATGGAATCTGACTTCGTTTTTAATTCAATTAAAACTCTTTGAAAAAAAAAAAAGTAGAGTAACAAAATAATGCACAGTCTAATACTATGTATTAATTTTACTATCAACGCTTGATCACAAAAAAACTAAATAATAGATGTACTTTTTTTTCATTGAAAATCTTTATGGAAAGGTTGACCTACATAAAATCTAAAATCTAGACAATAGCTTTTTGTCGAAAACTGTAGAAAGCCAACCATGTCAGACGATAATCATCGAAATCAGACGAAATTGTTGTAAATCTTGTTGATGTTGCTGTTGTTGTTGGTTTTGTTTGTTTGTTGTTGTTGTTGTTGCTGTTGATGATGTCGATGTTGCTGTTGTTGCTGATAATGTTTTTAATTTTCTTTGTATCTTATTATAAGATTCTATAATGCGAGATGAAGCACAACTAACGGTTATGTTTACCACTGTTTTTTTAAATCCAGTATCTCAATGGGTGGGGGTGCGGTGGTTCAGAGGTAGAACATCGGCTTCCGACGCAAAAGGTTCAAACCCTGGCTGTTGCGTTCCCTACTGGTTGGGTCAGTGTCAGTATAATGTGACCGGCTGAGACAGGAGTCATGGTATCCCCGCCCTGTCTCGTGTGTGGCATCACATAAAATTTTCAGACGTCCGTCTTGGGGCCCGTCCACAATATAGCCTATATAGTGCTGCTGATAGACGTTAAACCAACCCAACCCAACCCAACCCATCTCAATGGGTTAAACTAAAAGCGCTGGACTGAAGGCTGCAGGTCCGCGGATCGACTCTAAGCTGGTACCTTGTCGCCGAATAGTATTTTTCGAGAAATTTAAGGGATGTAAAACTGGGCAAATATTGTTTAATAGAATAATCAACTATCAAACGAATGCCAATCAATGCAAACCCATGCAGTCTACAAGCTGTATTCATTACATTAGCGGGCGAGACAGGACTAAGACAGTCGGGACTAGCGGGCAAGACAGGACTAAGACAGTCGAGACTAACGGGGGAGACAGGCCTAAGACAGTCGGGACTAGCGGGCGAGACAGGACTAAGACAGTCGGGACTAGCGGGCGAGACAGGACTAAGACAGTCGGGACTAGCGGGCGAGACAGGACTAAGACAGTCGGGACTAGCGGACGAGACAGGACTAAGACAGTCGGGACTAGCGGGCGAGACAGGACTAAGACAGTCGGGACTAGCGGGCGAGACAGGACTAAGACAGTCGGGACTAGCGGAAACGACAGGACTAATTCAGTCCGGACTAGCGGACGAGACAGGTCTAAGACAACTTTTGATATGCCTACATCAGTATCTTAATCTGCATATCAAAGAAAAAAATACTACTCTGTCATTGGGTCAAATTAACTTTTCCATGCGCCTTTACCCTGAATAGGTTATGCATGGCCAGGTCCATTGTTCAACTTGAAGGGGAATTCCCCGTAAATTCAATATAATTTTTGTTTTTGCTGGTTGAATAAAGAGATGCAGGCCTACCAATAATGATATAATTATTTTGTCATATCTACATGCATAATATTATCTTAGTTTGCTGATGGAATGGAAAAAAAGAAAACAACAGATGAACTTTCCCATGCGTCTTGCCCCCCTGAATGGGTTATGTCTGGGCGGACTCATTGTTCAACTTGATGGGGAATTCCCTGTAAATTTAATATAGTTTTTGTTTTGGCTGGTCGGATATAGAGATACAGGCCAAACACATAACATAATTATTTTGATAGATGTCTACATATCTTAATCGACGAGTGTATCAAGGGAGATAATTTCTGTGTAATGAGGTCAGATGGATTTTTTTCCAGGCGGTTTGTCCCATAACAGGATGGTCTAGGTTCAGAGCTATTGTTTGAGACCCAAAGGCTCCATGTCCCGTAACTTTAATATTAATTCACATAAACAATAGCTTCAAGTATTTACATGTGCATGAAGATGAATATCTGCCCATCCCACTGCTAGGATGCGTTTAGGTGATTATACTTACATTTGTCCCAAACAGTAATGTGCACAAATTGATAATATCATCGAGGCTTACCGCAATGAACATCCTCCGAAATCATAAAAAGTAAGGGCCGAAAAAGGGTTAATAATTCTCCCGTTTTGGGGAAAGGGGGAGATAGAGATAATGAAATTATTGAAACAATGTGCTATGTTCGTCTGGTACATCATAAACATGTACACATGTAATTGCAAAATAAATATTAATGGGAAATTAGTGCAGTGAACAGAAACATGTAGCCGCGTAAATATTATTACAGCTCAACTTGGGGATTAATAGGGAAAAACCATTCGATTTGCTTGCTTTTTGCACCATTGCCCTTATAAAGTACACAAAGGGGCACCGTGCAGACACACGATGTGTTATTTTATTTTATCTAAAACTCATCAACCCACAAAAAATATTATAATTATGTCCCCTTGCTGTAAACAATAGCATTGTTTGTTATGTTGTTCAGCGTATGTTTGAAGTATACATTATTATTGGCTATGCTGTAGACACAAATGGCGCTTATGCATTATTATGAATTGTATTTTTTTTCCTCATGTGATACCAAATTCACATGGAGAGCGCGGCGGTCTTGGGGTAGAACATCGGTTTCCGTCGCAAAAGATCCGTTGTTCGAGACCTGGCAATTTTCCTCCCTGCTGGTTAGGTTGGTGTCAGTTTAATGTGACCAGCTGAGACAGAAGTCATGGTATCCCCGATTTGGCTCGTGTGTGGTAGCGCATTAAATTTACAGACGTGTCTTGGGGCCTGTACACTACATAGCCTATATAGTGCTGATGATGGAAGTTAAACCAAATCAACTACAACTCGATTACCACAGATCTGGATGTACTGTGATAATATACACTGAGCTTTATAATATTAGTGAACTGTACTGGTTCAACCAAGGGAACCACGCGATGCTGGCGTAACTGAGTTTGGACGCCATCTGCTGATATCAGCTCTTTAGACTGAAAGGCTGACCAGTTGATAAATTATTATTCTAATTAAGAGCCTTGTTGTGCTTCGTCTGGCGCGGAACAATGTCAATATTCAGTATTATACAATAATTTTACTAAGCATGAGAACCAGAACTGTTTGATAATAGTTATGAAAGTGAAATTCACGCTGTTATCTTTAACGATAGGGTTACTTGGGAGATGGTCACCGTCCGAGATTCGACATGAAAACCTTCTGCTCGCCACTTCAGAGCACTAGTTTATAGACCACTTGAACGTTCAGATTCCTTATCGCCTTCGTTGTCTTTGGTCGAGGAAAGCGAATCGCTCTCCCCAGTCGCAAGTGCTAGAGCGTTGGTCTCCCAATCGGGAGGTCCCTGGTTCAAACCCACAATCGATCAAACATTAAATTTAGTTGTCTAGTTTTATACCCTACTGGTTGGGTCGGCGTCAGAATAATGTGACCGGGTGGCTTAGCCATGAGTCATGGCATCCCCTGCACTGTCTCTGTATGGCAGCACGTAAAATTGTCAGACGTCAGTCTTGTGGCCTGTCCACAGTGCAGTTTATTATTGTGCTGACGTTGGACGTCAGACCAACTCAACTCCCAACACCTGATGTTGGACGCAAGGCAACAAAACAATCGCCTTCACTCCACCATGTGTTTGCCTTTGAACTTGACTTTGGTCTCGAATCTTATCTCGACCTGACCCTTGTTTGGGTCGCACTCTGTTATATATTAAAGGCTTTGTGTGATCCACACAACGATAACCAGGTGACATAATCACGACCCCTTAGGCATAGTGTTTTCTGATAACTCAGTGACTCCCTTACCTATCGTCTTCGATCTCGCAAAGTCTCTATTGATAATATAATAGCTCCCGAGCAACGAGACAGACCACTAGCAGACGAGACAGGACGAGACAGCCCAGACTAGCGGACGAGACAGGACGAGACAGTCTCGAATAGCGGACAAAAAATGCCAGACTAGCAGACGAGACAGATCGGACTAGCGGACGAGACAGGACGAGACAGTCTCGAATAGCGGACAAAAAATGCCAGACTAGCAGACGAGAAAAACCAAAACTGTGTTGTCCCCAAAAACCAATCCTGTCTCTTCCGCCCGCATGACTGTTTCCTACGTCCGTCAGACTGCCCCTCTCGTCTCTCTGTCTGCCTGTGACTCTCTCTCTCTCTCTCTCTCTTTCTTTCTCTCTCTCTCTCTCTCTCTCTCTCTCTTTCTCTCTCTCTCTTCTCTCTCTCTCTCTCTCTCTCTCTCTCTCTCTCTCTCTCTCTCTCTCTCTCTCTAATAACCAGGTGACATAATCACGACCCCGGGGCATGGTGTTTTCAGATCCTTACATCTAGGGAAGAGCTGTGTTTGGACGCCGATGCAGATCTGTTCCCTTACCTTAAGTCATCATTTCCACTACAAGACCCGATCTCGCAAAGCAACTACTAATAATAAACAGACATCTGAGCCAACTAGTAGAGGAGAAAAAAACCCAAGACGGTCTGATCTGGAATCGAACTCTAAACCTTTGGGTTATAAGGCGCGCCTTTTACTACAAAACTACCTGGCCCCGAGCCATCTAGTAGAGAACAAGACTGTCTGATAGATTCTAGCCTTTTTATTTTTACCGCCCAAGTCACGACAGATCTTTGTTGACATGCCTGGTAGAGGACATTCAGGACAGACAAACAAAGGTAGCGGTTCGACCCTGATGTTCGACCCTGAGGTTCGACCCCGAGGTTCGACCGCCTTTGCGAACTCCGGTCTAACTAACCTTGATTTTTTTTCAGGTCGGCCCAACTCTAAATTACTCTATAGTCTATAGGCCTACATTGGGTTGTAAATACAAACTCATGGTTGCTTACGAGTTACGACTCGACGTAAAATATTATAGGAATAAGAAGACTTACGAAGAGTCGCAAGGTATACGACGACGTTGCAATTACGGCTTATAGTTATCTTTTGTACATTGCGTTTTTTTGTGTGGGGGTTTTTGTCTACTGTATGTATGCGTGGTTTGCTTTTATCGTGCAAAGCGTTCCACATTATTCTATAACACATTTTCTGTTTGTAAATCGTTGACAATGTGTAAACCCTTCCCCCTTTTAATATGTATGATAATATGATAAGGATAGATTTAATTCTCTATGTAAAATACATTTACATCTATTGGCAATCCAAACCATTTCCTTGTAGTAAACAATCGTCGTATTTTTAAAACGTTTTAGAAAGTAATTATGTCCAAGAAGCGTTAACATTCTATGTATCGTTGTGTGAATATAAATAGAACTTTTATTAAAACGTTTCTTTCTCTTTAGATCGACTCTAATCGCAGAACTTGTCCCATATTTTTGAGTTTTTAAGTAGATCTAGTCCAAGGGCACTGGGGTTAAAATCCAAACCTATTTGAAACAAAAACATTTGGTTTCCAATATTCAATATACCACCTGTTCGTTTTCTTTTTAATACGCTGATTTTCCCGTATCCATCGGTGATATAACGTACAAAATAATCAAATAGAAAAGAAAGAAAAGAAACAAAAAAAGGTTAATAGATCGAAACAGATGCCATAGACGAGTACACTTGGACCGAGACCAAAATGAGTAGATCTAGGTCAAGGTCGCCGCGAGAGTGTCATCATCGCTGAAAGCAAAGCTCAGCTCGGTACCTGATTGTACATGTCAGGGCTGGCCAATCAGTCGCTCCGGCACTTACACACAGGGCAGTCAGTCATGTACCTGTCTTACTTCGCTGGCACATTAGTCCGTTTTGTTGTTGGTGTGTTTTTTTTAGAAACATCGCAATGCGCGTCTGCAAGATGCTTAAGAAGCGATGTTTCACCCCGACCTTCACAAATGACGTCACCAGTTGTGTTTCCCGCCAAGACTCGGTGGCGCCGTGGATCGGTGGTGGCTTGCTTGCCTTGAACTCGGCAGGCTTGGACCTTCCGTAACAGGTTCAAACCCCGTAGCCATCAGAAACAGAGAGCTGACTCTAAACCAAACTCCCTGGTAGCCACAGCAACCATTTCTACCAGCTGCTCTTGTTCTGTTTTGAGTTTCGTTAGTTGCTTAACGTCCAACGTTAGCACTATAATTATTATTATTATTATTGTTATTGTTATTGTTATTGTT
>RQTK01001077.1:0-23040 GCA_003991915.1 Elysia chlorotica
GAATTTCGCCCGCCCACCCACTCGGATGATCGCCTCCACCGGTAAAGGATCGCAACGCGAAGTGTCGACGAGTTGCAGTATGCTACCGACACCGCGACTTTGTTAGTTTGTACCATTTGTAGATCTAAACACTCCCGATTCTTGATGTTGCTGGGTTGCTTTTGATGATAACAGTAAGGCCTACTCGGATTACTGCCGACTTCAGTCTGTAGACAGTCAACAGCAATGTGCTTGGCTTCTGCACAAGTGAGTCACTCACTGTTCAAGTTGGCGGATTTTTTTGTTTACTTTGTAACCATAGATGTCTATCAATAGCACTAGAAATTTTGCGGCCCCTCTTCGCGGTTAGCAGTGTCTGTGGGTCAGAGGGTGGGCGGACAGAAAAAAAAGGGCGGGGGGGGGGCGCAAAAACTACCGATTGTGAGTCCAGCATAATACTAAATGATAGGAAAATAATGACACCGGTGCTCTCTGCAGTTTTATTAAATGTTAAATGGCGATTTTTATAAGTATAGTTATTATTATTATTATTATTATTATTATTATTATTATTATTATTATTATTATTATTATTATTAGTGACTATCTAGTGCTATTAATATACATCTGTGGTAACATACTAACACGGTGTAGCACGCCACTCTGACACACCCGCGAAAAACACTCTAGAGTGGTCTGTGGCGGCGCCAGACATACTCTACCTACGCAAAAACGACTCTTTTATAACCTTCACAGTGGTTAGAGGGTAAAGTGCCCCAATGCTGAAGAAAATAATTTATGATTACTGTTTTGTTGTTGTTGTTTTTTTTAATTGAGGCAGCAGTATCTTCTTACAACGTGAATGCATATTTAAGTCCGCCATCGGTATAAGTCCGTATAAGATTCAACCATTTTTACGTTTCCGAACCTTTAGCGATTTTTGTGGCACACATCAGCGCATAGCAACTCAAGTTGTTTACACGATTTTAATGCGGCGGGTGGCTCAAGATCTTAATCTAGATATAGTGATCTCAAACAGAAACGAAAGAAGTTGTGTGAGAATGAGACATACATCAATATTAGAGAGCATATATACGGCCACACTTTTTCCTGTTCCGCACAATCTGGGTGACGTTAAGCATGCCAGACATTTTCTGGTCTATACCGACAGAACATGTCGTGATTTGCGTGCTGTCGTCACTGTGTATACACACGTCCGACCCCGGCCTACACAACACATTCTTCCTTCTCTTGCTGAAATTGATTTCCTCCATTTCGCGTTTTGTTTCTGTAGTCCATTGGCACATAAACGCAGCAACGATTGAAACGTTGTTTGTCTCGTTCGAAAGTATTCCAAACATTTCTCCTCATCTGTTAATATTTGGGCTAGTAGTTTAAATTCTCCTAATACCTCGCGATCTTTACCATTTGGGTGCATCCAAAAACGGCGGTCGGATATTAGAGGTCTTCTTTTGTACCACCACCAGAGAAGGAAAATCTTGCGCTTCCTTGTCGCCGCCATCTTGCAAAACGGGCAGAACTATGCGGACCCTGTGGAGACGGGTAACCGCACTTTTCTGTCCATACTTTTTATGGCCCGCAAAAAAAAGTACAGTCTGTGCGGAGCCTGTGGACACAAGGGCTAAGGGTAGTGTCTGAACACAGGTAACGCCCTTTTTAGAATACTTTATAAAAAGAATTGAACAAAGAACGAATTTTCCCATGTTGACAAAAACTCAACGGAGCAGCACATAATTACATATATATAAATAACGATAGGATGCATATAACGTGTGGGCGAAAGCATCAAAATGAACCATCGCTGTAATGTCTTGTCTTCAAAGTTCCTTTAATTTTTAAGCTGCCTCCGAACAATTCAAAAACGGTAGACACTGGGCGTGCGTGCGCACACACACTCATACTCCAACTCCAAGTCCAGACGGACCGTCTTCTAGGATCAAAGCACAAAACCTACCGGGGTACTTTAAAAAAAGAACGGAAAGCCCAGCGGGCGAGCGAGTAAGAGAAAAAGAAGAGGAAGAAAAAGAGTGAGGATAAAGAACAGTTACGAGAGCGGAAGAGCAAGACCAAAAGAAAGAGAAATAGAAGAAGGTCAGAAGAAGAAGAAGAAGAAGAAGAAGAAGAAGAAGAAGAAGAAGAAGAAGAAGAAGAAGAAGAAGAAGAAGAAGAAGAAGAAGAAGAAGAAGAAGAAGAAGAAGAAGAAGAAGAAGAAGAAAAAACAAGAGGGTGAAGATAAGGAGGTCAAGTGAGCGAGTGTGCGATAGAGAGACGGGAAATGTAGGGATAGAGGACGAAATAGAAGAACTACGAGAGCAAAAGAGGTTGGCCAAAAAGATATGATAAAGGCGCAAACTCGCCAGGTCATGGAGATCTAACACTTAGTAGAAGCTCAAAGTGATGAGTTAATGATCCATAAATTTGCATTTAAACTTTAAAATGTCTTTAACCAGTGGAGGTATAAGTAACTATCAAGCAAGGAAAAAGGCTTAGGCTTGGATTTAAAACCGTTCACATGTCAGCCATATAGTCCCACAGCCCACTCATTTAGCCATTTCTTTTTCTTGTTGTTTCTTAAGTTATTATCTCTTTGGCTCTAGTCACGGATGTTGGTTGTTTTGGGGGTATCTTGTTCCTTGTTTAGCTAGTCTGTCTGCTCTTTGATTCCCTGGAATGATTATGTCCTGGTATCCATTTAAGTATAAGCTTGACAGCGTAGGCAGTGAGAAAGTTTGTAATACTAATAGTTTTTAAAAGGCTTTTGATGTACGAGTCTTCTGTTTGCCAGTTTTCAACAGCTTGCAGGACAGATTTAGCATCAGAGAAAACAACGTCAGCTTACTCTTTCAGACTTGATCAAAAATAGGTTTGATAGATAGTGGAGTGAGGCTTCTATTGCTACAGATTCTGCCTCGAAATTTGAGCAAATTTCCCCACAGGCATTTGATAGGTCTTCACAGGTGTCATCTGGTAATTGTATGCTTGAACCATAACCAGCTTTAATGTACCTTTAAAATTAAAGGCTGAACCATCTGTGTATTACTAGAATTGAGTTTTCTGGAAATTGATCAATTGTTTTTTGTGCAATACTTACGAGAATTATCAAGTCAGAATCTTTTTGTTGATAAAATGCAAAGTTTTGTTTAGTGCAAAATAAGTTCTTTTTAGAGCTTAAATCTTCCTGGACTAAAATGTTAAGACTTAGTGACCCCTAGGCTAGACTATGACGGCAGCCAATCTTGATTTTTTTTTTCTAACGAGGACAAAAATCCCATGTTTATGGCTGGCCGAAAAAAAATTTATTAAAAAATTTCTTTTTTTCTGAAAGGCCACAAAGTGGTTCCCAGAAATCTCAATAGGCTGGCAATCTCCAACCCATGTACTGTATTATGATGCTCTAGTTAATGGTGTCCATTTCATATCTGTTTATCTATTACTATTAGATTAAAAAAAAAAAATTCACTGTAAATCAGTTTTTTTCTTCTTCCACCTTGTGATCCACTGTGAGTACGACATAAATAATATTTGACATTGTTACATTTTGAGTTCTTTGAAATAAATTCATGCATCTAATTTACAGCTGTGCTTTCGAATAATAATAACATAAAAATAATGGTAATGACTGCAAGGAATACATGCATTTTCTTCTATTTTATTCTTATGGTTCTAACCAACTCTGATTGTTGTGTTGTTAGCAATCCCCCATATTTAAATAATCAGTGTTGCTGAGATTTTGGCACTTCATCTTTCCAGTTTTGGTCAACCTAATGAGATTTGTTTAAATGAGATAAATTATCAGCATTCCACCATTTCAGAAAACTGACAACAGCAGACTTCATGATTCAAAGAAGGTTGGAAATACATACATGCACGAAAAAGAAAATAAAAAAAAAAACTCATGAATTTCATATGCTTACTGAGTCTTTAATTCAGGTTTCTCAAAATTACCCCCTTTTCCAACTTTCTTTAATATATGTTGCTTAAATTGAATGACAGATAATGCTGTAATAAAGCAAGTACATACATGTGTCACAGCAGATCATTAGCTGAGCCAACAAAATGTCAACAAAGATTTAGCGGGTGTATCAGACAACATTGAGGGGTCACTTCCATAAGTTAAAAGAAATAAACCGGCACCACAAAAATAACCTTTCAAATAAGATATCATAAAAGGTAGACACAAAAAATGTAAAAAAGTCTTAAATGAGAAAGGGTTTCACAGGACAGTAATTTAGTTTACTTTTCTACACCAATTTGTCATGGATTGACTGTCGAAATAGTTTTCAATCTGTTTATACTAGTAGCAGTATACTAATTTAGACAGGACTTCTAAAAATTCTTTACCTGAAGAAAATTTTTGCAGTTATTAACGGACATAAGTAATTTACAAATAATACTGAAGTTTGCTTTAACAATGCCTTTCAGGTATTCTTTTAATCTCAGATGTAAAATTCCTTTGCACTTCAGACTTGTTAAATTGAATCCGGATGAGAGTTAAAATAAATATTTAAGGTGTGATCATATTTACAACATTATACTGAAACTTGAATTATGAATTAAGAAACATGAGTATGGAGCTGGAGAAGAAAATCAATAATAATATTACACCATGTCACCAAAACTATATAATGAAAGCATGATTAAAGCATTGTTTTAAAATTTGATGAAAACAAAATGGTACCGAATGTGTTGACTTAGATCACAAAAAGACATTTAATGGTCAAATGTGCAATCAATATTCAATATTGAGATACATTTCTGAAAAGATTTATACATATATATATAAAGGACAAATTTTTAGGTAAGAACACTGTAACATAAAAATAAAAAAACAGCAACCAAAAAATCTAACATACAGACAAAAATAATGTTAAATATCTCCTCAACCTTGGAAGTATAAAATTGAATCAATTTGTTTAATTAAACATGGGCTTCTTAACAATGAGTCACCATTGTTGAACAAGTATCTTTGCATGGCTAAGCGAGCAATCTTTTTTTTTAATTAACAGAATTTAGGTAAATGAATTCTGGACATCTAAAAATCATCATTAACACCACAATACTGTAGTTTAAAAACAAAACAAAACAAAACAAAACACAGCCATTTATTTCACCAGAACCTGCACAAATCAATTTATAAAAAAAAAGTTTTGAGTAAAAATTATACCATTCCATAGCAGTTTTCTCGCATAAGTATAAAGTTTGTCTGACTAAATAATTTTACTGTTTTAATTTTAAAGTCAACACCCATGATACTATGTGGTATCGCCACAAGGTATTTCAAACAAATGTCTAATTTTATGAAAAGAGGAAACACATATGCATTCTATTTTTTTGACAGCAAGTTCATACTTGCTTTTATTCAATTGTGCATGATGCACAATATTCAAATCTGAACAAGCACCACTTCAATGATTTATCAATTTCAGTTATTTGACACACATTACACATGCACAACAAATGTAATGATAATGCAATGCAATAAGTTTTGATTGTTATGATTTCAAGGGAATATGGGACATTTGAATAGATAATAAAACAAAGGTGGAGACAATATCTTAAGATCAAACTCTTTACCCTTGCATCAGTTACAGTGAAAACAACAAGGGCAACAATAAAAGGGCTAAATACAATAGTCGGAACAGAAAGTTTAAAATGTTTGTATCTCATTTTTTAAAACACTAACCAAAATAACAGACAGACCCTTGAAAATAAACAAGAGAGCTAAAATAATGTGTCCACATTTTAAGATGATGAATATAATAAAAATCTTTCTATATGGCGAACCAAAAACCCAAAAGACACAATAAAATCAAGTATGTTATGGATTGCAATAATCCCAATTTGATTGGCCAGTCTCAGCTCTAGCTGCAGCCAACCCTCTCATCAATAGCACTGAATCAGACTTAATGTGCACCAGTGCCAAATCACCCACTCTAGCTATCACACTCCAGAGAATGAACATATCAGATACTACACAAAGGTTGTATACATTGTAGCAGCCCTATTTCATTTATCTAATTCTTACGGTTAAGGTTCAGTGAAAAATCAGACCAAGTTATCCATAGAAAGATTCATAGCCAATAGATGGCTGCAACTGTCTGTTTTAAGTTAGAAGGTGAAGCTGTCAACATTATAGATTTAATCTTTTATTCTCCCGTGGAGATCATCTCTTAGTCTTAACCCCTTTTTGGACTTCCAGTTTATACACATTTCATAGAAATGTTAATTATCATTGCACTCACGTTTATACCATTTTCTGGCTAACAAGATACTTATTATGAAAACAAGCAAGCAAAAAAACAAACAAGACAAAACCAAAATAGCAACAAAAAATTCAACCACGCGAAATCTGAATAAAAAAACTTGTTCAGAGTGTATGGTTACTTACACGTAAATAAAATGCCATTCATGGTTTATGAAACTTGTCAGCTAACAAATACTCACAATAAATTATCGCAAATAAACATATAGAAGATGAAAACAATCAACATGACAAAGTAAACTTGATGTGATACACCTGCAGTCACACCAGACTGATCATTTTTGTTTCCCAAAAATAAAATGAAAAGAACAGGTTAAATTTTTGGAGTGTTTAAAACATTCACCAACATCTAATCTAACCAAGGAAAAATGTTATTTTATAAAATAGTGCTTACACCCTCCTGGGGAGGTGTTCAAACTCAAAGAAGTGCCTTCGTAGATTTATACAAGTTTTTAGATCTAAATTAGGAAAGAATTGTTTCCAATTAAAAAACGGTTTAACTCATGAGCAAACGCTATATATAGTTGTCTTTTCATAATATCATCTATTGACAAATTCAATTCCAATTGAAAAGGCTTGAATATTTATTTGGTTATGTGCTCTCGAAAATGATATATTCGGAAATAGTACCTTTGGACCTGACCCCATATAGAAAAGTTGTTTCTCTTCTTGCACCAATTATTCAATGACCACATTCCAAGTTTCACAAGGCCCAGCACTTCTTATTTCAAC
Source organism: Elysia chlorotica (assembly GCA_003991915.1). Lineage (NCBI taxonomy): Eukaryota > Metazoa > Mollusca > Gastropoda > Plakobranchidae > Elysia > Elysia chlorotica. The sequence continues at coordinate 6,995 of RQTK01001077.1, forward strand.
ATTGTCATTGAAGAAAGGATACATTTTACAGACTTAATTTGGTCTAATCTAAACACTGCTGCTTGTTTTGTTTGTTTAAAACAGTTTTAAACACTGCTATTACTAGCACTTTAATCTTTTAGTAAGCAACACTACAAGACATATAGCATATTTGAACCAAACACACCTTTAAGAGGACAGACATTTTGTAATCGTTAAGAGTCTTTCACCTATTTCAGTACGATCTTATTGTTTTGTATTCTTGAAGGGAAATTCAATTCAAGAAAGGGTAAAAAGACACATTAAATTTATAATATACCACCTGCTCTAACTAATCTAAAGCCGATGACAACTCTTGTTCCTATTCATGGTCAGAAATGTTTAATACACCAGCCTCGACAAAATGTGACACATCTATTTCAATCCAGAGTCCAGTGAATCCTTAGTAAACTTGCCATATTTTTAATTTTATCTGCTCTCACTAAAACAATTTTACTAACTTAGCATGTAGTGATTATTTTGTTTTTTGAGTTTCTTTCTCTTTCTCCTTTGCAGCAGCAGCAGCAATCTCAGCTTCTGTGTGATCCTCATATCTAGTTTATGAAATAGGACATTGTATAAAAGGTGTTAAAAATTGAGATTTTGTTGATAAGTTGTTACTTTGATCCTCAACAATTAGGATAAATGACAAAAAATAAATATAAAAATGTAAAACAAATCTGAACAGATTCTCTTTCTTTGATCTCTTGTTAGTCATATCTAACTCTAGTGTTGTTTTTTTTCTTGTTTTTTTTTTTTCTTATCTTGAGAGTATACAACTTTTCTTATGAATTTAAAAAATTGTAAGGATATGTTAAACATACATTTCTGGAAAAGAACTTTTGTGAAAAACAGGCTTCATAAAAGGTGTCAATATGACACTTTAACAAAATTGCTGCAGAGATGGACATTAAAAAAAAAAAAAAAAAAAAAAGCCTTTTGGTTATCTGCTGATCTATAGACAACTGTATAAATTAAATGACTTACTTAAACATAGCAACAATGTCTCCCTTAATAAGGGCTACAAGTGTAGGCAGACCAAGACAGGCAGGGACTAGATACAAAAGTGCAGGCTGAGGAAAGATGACACGGCAATGTGTTGTAATTACTTAATGTCAACTCAATCCAAAAATTGAACATAAAACTATGAGCAAAGGTAAGTTCTAAATATTAGAAATGCATTAATTAATTTTAATGGTTTCTAGCATGAAGATTAGGACTTCATTAAATATTTTCTTGTAGATAACATGTCACATATGTTAATTGCCAAAAATCTAATTAATTTACATTAATCTATTAATACAAACACGATCTAGCTATTGTTGCTTTATGTACCAAAGAAATTTTTTAAAGACAAAAACAGTTTTGTTTGTACTACATTTTTGCAAAATTAAAGTATGACATGTCAAATCAGAGATTTTTTCTCTTTTCCCCCATAAACCTACTTCTAACAAAGGTTTTGACAGTAATAACATTTTAAACTGATTTACAACCCAAATAGATACTCTAGGTCCAGATAATTTAAGACATAGGTGTCTGATGTGATGCCACCCCAACATCACGTCAGACACTTTTGATTTAAACACAATTACGAAAACAATCTGAAAAGTAACTAATTCCTAAAATATCTACTACGTTAATTTATTTAAGCTAAATCTAAAAACAAATTTATATGCAAAAAATTATTGCAACTATTTCATTTAAAGAAATTTAGTGTCTCATGTGCTTAAGGGGAGGGGTGGGTCCTGAAATGGTCAGTAAGGTGTTTGATAACCCACTTCCCATTTTAGTTTTTGCAATCAGTTCAGTTCAACCATTATCATGGACATATGAACCACAAAATAAGTGTCTTGAATTTTTTTTCATTCTAAATTCGGACTTTTGGAAATCCAGTCACTATTTTTGAGTGCTCAAATTGTGAGAAAAGCCCTCGTTCGAACGATTCTTTCGATTATTGTACTGATTTCTTGTATTTGATTCGTGCCGCTGCTATAAAGGATCATATAGAAATAATCACAAGACCATTGGCGCTCGATGTCTAGCAGTTTCATCCATAGAAGGCGCCCCGTTATGGTTATATGTGGCAGATTGACTTGCAGTGAGTTTGTAAATATGAAAGGGCCATACCAAGGCATGACTAGCGCTGCTACGCCATCAGACAGCCTGGCTGAGCGTTCTAAGTGGCCAAGACCCTTTGAGGTCAGTGGAAGGTTACGTGGTCAAGGCACACGCGTGTTATTTCATATCTCAGCTCACAGATTAGTAGCTTCTAGTTTTTTTAAATTATTTTGGAGCTGTCAAAGCAAGCAGAGAAAACAAGTATGATGTGAGATGACCAACATAAACTGCTGGAATGCCTGAGGGTGGATTTTGGGACAATTTCAAAGATATCAACATGACAAAGTAAACTTGATGTGATACACCTGCAGTCACACCAGACTGATCATTTTTGTTTCCCAAAAATAAAATGAAAAGAACAGGTTAAATTTTTGGAGTGTTTAAAACATTCACCAACATCTAATCTAACCAAGGAAAAATGTTATTTTATAAAATAGTGCTTACACCCTCCTGGGGAGGTGTTCAAACTCAAAGAAGTGCCTTCGTAGATTTATACAAGTTTTTAGATCTAAATTAGGAAAGAATTGTTTCCAATTAAAAAACGGTTTAACTCATGAGCAAACGCTATATATAGTTGTCTTTTCATAATATCATCTATTGACAAATTCAATTCCAATTGAAAAGGCTTGAATATTTATTTGGTTATGTGCTCTCGAAAATGATATATTCGGAAATAGTACCTTTGGACCTGACCCCATATAGAAAAGTTGTTTCTCTTCTTGCACCAATTATTCAATGACCACATTCCAAGTTTCACAAGGCCCAGCACTTCTTATTTCAACATTGTCATTGAAGAAAGGATACATTTTACAGACTTAATTTGGTCTAATCTAAACACTGCTGCTTGTTTTGTTTGTTTAAAACAGTTTTAAACACTGCTATTACTAGCACTTTAATCTTTTAGTAAGCAACACTACAAGACATATAGCATATTTGAACCAAACACACCTTTAAGAGGACAGACATTTTGTAATCGTTAAGAGTCTTTCACCTATTTCAGTACGATCTTATTGTTTTGTATTCTTGAAGGGAAATATCAATTCAAGAAAGGGTAAAAAGACACATTAAATTTATAATATAACACCTGCTCTAACTAATCTAAAGCCGATGATAACTCTTGAAAGTTGATTGAAATAGAGAATCATTCTTAGATAACTCCATACCAGGGCACAGGCATAATTCATTAAAAAAATCATTGTTTAGCTTTAGCAGATTCAACAAACAATTACAGACCTGTTATTTATCATGAAACAAGACTCAAGAGATATTCCTAAAAACTTTAGATTTTTCAGACAGAGAAAAGGATTCTTTTAATTTTTGTCATTATGCTTTGATTGTGGACTTGATCTTCCTTATGGCAAAGATACATTCAGTAAAGATTTTTCTCTTTTATAATTCTTGGAAAATGTAATTCTCTTTGAAAGTGATTTAAGTTATTTTTTCTTCTTGAATCCAAGACAAAACTATTTGCCTGTTTTAACTTAATTCCGATAAGTGATTTAATAACAAAAAAGGCTTTGTTCTGAATCAACTTGAATTTAGTGGGAAGTACATAACTTACCTGAGCATGCTTGAAGAAATGCATGATGAAGATTGTGGTGCCCAAACCCAGGCAGTAGGCCACAAAGCCAGCATAGAAGTACACTGTGCTTTTACGTTTCAAGCTGCAAGGAAAGAATCAGAAGCACACAAAAGTATGCACACAATATTAAACAACACGTCAACATTATTGTCAAAACAACCTTTAGTTTACTTTAGCCAAAATGCTTTTTATCTCCAAACTTTTGTTTACCTAGAATCAGCAGTGAAATTAACTAAAAACCATTCATTATGAATGTAATGAAGAACATAATTCAACACTTTAAAAGATACAAACTTAACGTCATATTAGTTGTAGAATCGGAAACCCTGTTTCTGAAATAGTACAAGTCTTTCAATTAATTAGAAATGAGATAAGCCAAACTTTAAAAATAAAACAATTCTAAGACAGCCTTTAACTCAAATTGTGAAAGAAAGACCAAACAAGACTAATTCTAAGAGAAACAGCTAAAAAAAGAAAAATGGTTGAACTGCTACAAAACATTTTATCAATGATTTTTATAATACATCAAATAAAGCCCCACCAACCTCATGTCAAATCGCAAGAGAAGAGCGATGAAGATTCCAGGTATGACGATGTCTCCAAGACCCAACATGGCAAAGTTGTTAGCACTCAGACCATTTTCTAGAAGATCTTGTGGGAAAACCACTGAAAGTAAATTTTAATGGCTTTACAATTGTTCTTAATAGCATTTAAACAAAAATTGTAAAAAGTTAAGAACCATACTATTTGTCAGGGCGTTGGAGAACCAAGAATCTGAGTTGTTCTAGGCAAACAGGGCATGCGTGCAAGTGAGTAGGGGTGGTGAATCCGGAAATTCTTTTTTTCAAAATTCATCAATCCGAAAAATCTACACAGCCTTTGCTAGTGATATATAAGGAACTTCCATTTCATAAATAGACATGAGCTGCCTTTATCAACCAAAAATACACACATTTATCTGAGAAGACATGTGAAAGACAGAGACACCCAGACAGACAAAGAGATACGGTAAGTAAAAGAGGGAGGGAGATAGTGAGTACGTAAGACAGAGGGAAAGATGGGCCGGGAAAGAAAGAAGTGTCAAGACAAGGAAAGAGGGAGAGAGACAAACAAACGGAGGTGCGAGAGAGGGTGGGAAAGAGAGAACGGGGAGATGAAAAAAATTCAGAAACTCAAACAAATGGGCTATATTTTTTACCTTCAAAACGCCTAATCACATTAGCAGATTATAGATTCAATCGTTATGTGAAGAGAGAGAGAGAGAGATACAGAGAGATACTGACAGACACACAGCGAGAGAGATGGTCTAGGACGCTATTGGTTGAACAACAGATTAGATCTGAAGCTAAGCAATGCAAGTCTGTGTGCGAGAGAGCAAAACGTGAGAGAAAGAGAGAGAGAGAGAGAGATAGAAAGAGAGAAAGAATGGTCAACGATGCTCATGAATGAGATTTAGATTTAGACATTATAGATCTTGACAATAGGGCCTACGGGGTCACATTTATTTAATTTTATCAGTCTAGCCCATGTATATTACATGAGAAAGAAAGAAAGAGAGAGAGAGCAATGGTAAGAGAGGGGGAACTTGAAATGGTAATGGACACTAAATCATTAGATGTAGACATAGATGCAAGGAGAGAGAGAGAGAGATTGGCCATGGATCCAAACTAGTTTACTCTTGTTATATTTAATACCAAAGTCTATAAAACTAATCTCCAAAATGCTTTGATAAAAGTTTAAAATCGCGATGAGATTTTTGTCGTATTTTCAGTTTTCTTTTCATGGAAGGAATTAGCGATGAACTAACAAAATGTTGATCAGTTTAAAAATTAATATGTCAAAAACCGGTTATAATTAAGCTTAACCAATGAGAGACTCGCTTCTGGCGAAGTTGGTGAGACAATAAGTCAAGCAATAGTGTAATCTTTTTTTAAAAATATCGCCGCATAAATATCATGACAAAACAACAATACTTGTATCATACTAAATCGCAGATTATTACGCATGCTGTATCAGGAATCCAGAAATTGAAAAAAAATTAGTAAGGTAAGCTACAGGCTCTTCAACTTGAGACTCTTCTTGTAACAGTAACCCGACAATGCAGCATGGGGCGGGGATAGAAAAATGTTCTGTTTAAACGTCAGCATGTACTTGAATCAATTAAAAATTCCCCGATCTGATGGGAACCCTTAGTATCTAGGTTCTAAAAAAGAAATTGCTGTATTATTCTAGATATAGATCTAGATTTTGATGACTGAAAGTTCCTTTCCTGGCAGAGAAACAAATCTTTCAATCTCGCGCGTGTCCTCAAAGAAAAAGTTCTAACTTAAAACCGGATTACAGCAAACAAAATTAAACTAGACTAGTAATGGCGCTGCTTTGTGTGCTGCAGGGGCAGAAAAAAATGTAAAAAAAGAATATTAAAAAATGATGATGTTTAAGTTGATTTTATTGTCAAGACACTAACTACGGACCTTTCAAGGCGTTAATGCCATTCGATACACATGCTCTGAAGCCACGCTGAATCTTCTTAGATCCAACCTGTAGTCTAATCTAGAAGAGGATCGCAACCGGTTGCATGTATCCGGAAATCCGGTTTATTCCACAAAACTTGCACCTATGACAGTGTGACATAAAAATTAACAGGTCTTTTTTTTTTTTACGAAAGAAAGATGACTTGAATCTTTTCTTTAAAAACTGTGTTTTTTCAGCTTGAGAAAAATGATAATAATAATAATAATATATAAGTTTAGAACAACTTTTACCCTAAAATGTTTTACTCCAATTTTTATACCAAGTCACTTTTAGACAGTTGGACACTTTTGAGATTTCACTACAGCGCACTAAATATTGCGTAATTGCTGTGTCTGCCTATGTTTTGATTTCCCGACAGCCATATATAATTAGATGCCAAATTTTTACTATTCAGGTACATATTTTATTTCAAAAAGCGAACACTCATACACCTTTTACTTACACTTGATTGGTGCCTCAAATGATTTAGCTACAGTGACCATGACATTTGTACCAAAAACCTGTAAAATGAGCAAGCAAAAAAAAGGTTTGAAAAAGCAACTGCCCACACTTGCTCCACTATAATGCTATGAAAATGTTCTAATTAAAGATGTTTCAGAGCATGGCAAATCTACCTTAATTTTAATGAGAAATAAAAATTAGATACATTTACACATTTAGCATGCCTTTTTTTAGTATTTTACCCCCCCCCCCCCCACTTTTTACTGATAAACCAATATAAATAACTAAAATTACATCATAAACAATCTGGATAGTAGTTGAAAAAAGCTTAAAAACTGAGAAACAAACTTTGTGATCTTGTTACGGAAACATATTAGACTAATTGATATTTTTTTCCTATGTTCTGCTAAATTATTTTATATCGCACAATCAAATTGATTTATTCTTTCTCTCAAATCATTGAAATAAAAATAAGAAGAAAAAACAACAACAAAACCAGTATTTTTTTAAACAAAGATTTGTCAATTCCATTATAAAATCATACCCCCCCCCCCAAAAAAAAAACCCAACAAAACAACAACACAACACTCTGTTGTTCGAATCCGATCAGCAGATTAATTTATAATGTGACCGGCCCAGACAGAAATCGTGATATCCACACATCCACACACCCTGTCTTGCATGTGGAGGCACATAAAATTGTCAGACGATCTTGAGACATGTACACGGTACAGCCTAAATAGTGCTGAAGTTGAACGTTGAATCAACTCAACTCAACCCCCCCCCCCCCTCAAAACAAACTCATATACAGTAAGAATACACAATAATAGCACTTACCCAGAATATATCATAGATGAAGAGGCCACCTAGCAGGATGCAGCCCGTGCTGACTCTGTTTAAAGACAGCAGTTCCACACCATTGATAGAGAATGCTAGCCCAAACAGGTTGTTGGCGATCCAGTGCTGGATTCATGAGATTGAAATAGACAAAATAGGTGAGGAATTTTATTCAGAAAGACAATTTACATAATCGAAGCGTCTAGAAAAGAAAGTGGGGGTAAAAAGTGACTTAATATTATTGGGACAGTACAAATATTATGTAGTTATCCATGCTCCAACTCAATGTCTCAACCTGTATACAGATTTAATCGTCTAATTATAATTTTAATTGATTTTTTTTTTAGTCAAAAGTGAAAATTACAATAACAATGTTACAAAATTATAAAACAACAACAACAACAAAACAATGAAAAAAAGTCTATGAGCCCATGCAATTGCATGTCCCTCAACTTGAGTATTATAAACCAGAGTAGCTCTTGTGTTTCATTCATCTTAAAATAGTAATGATACCTTCTTCCACAAGTACCAGAAGCCAATCACACTGCACACAGCAAGGCTGAAAAGATCCCTACGATCAAACTCGTAGTTCATCAAATCTGTATGGGAAAAATTGTGACATGCCAATCCTATTATTCAAATCTAAATCTTGTCACAGAAAGATGAAAGATAACTTAGACAGGTTTCAGTGAGATCAGCTTAGGCAAAATAATCACTCTGTTTAGATTTATTCATTAAATCATAAGTTTGGAACAACTTAATGTACATACATGTCTGAGTTAATAAAACAGCCTTTGTGGGGTAGGCTGTTATTACTTTTCTCCTCACATTAAATTCTGAACCCCTTGACCGTTTCTATAGTTATCTAAGACAGTGAGAAGATGAGAACACTGTTCTTTCCCCATCGTGAACTCTAGGCATGTGTTAGTTAATGGGCAGGGAACTCATAGAGTTTGACATGCAGGTGTGACCATAAGGCTTCTCTAGACTGAGAATCATGGTTATTGCACTGACCAGAAAGTAGGAGTTGACCATTCACGCAAGGTGCCTTCATATAATGCATTGTCTCTCTCTCTCTTTTTTGTGATCTCCTTTACCTACCCCTCTCTCTCTTCTTTTTTTTGCGAACCCCCTTTCTATCTCTCTACCCCTTCTGCTCTCTCTCCTTGGGTCCTATTGTGTTTTACTGTCTCCCTCTCCTCCCTCTCTTATGAGGGAGATCGCCCAAGGATAGAGAGTGCAGCTTTTATTGAGAGATATGGGTTTGATCCGCTGCTTTTTCTTTTTTAATACTGGTTGAACCAGTGCCATTATACCTCTCAGTCTCATAGATTCCGGTTTTTCTTTTTACGAGAGATTTGTTTTCTCCAAAGAACTTTTCTTATCAAATCAATGCATTCTAACGACTGATGTCACGATTGTCAGTGGCTTTATCTCAATATTTTAATTTTCGGACATAGCGAACTAAAGACCCACAGTTATAACCTAAAAAAACAAACACACACACACAAAAAAAAAACAACCAAAGAACCTATAAAAATAAAGATCAACCTAGATTACTCTTTTTTGAGGTCTGATCACTAGTTTACCAACTCCAAGGCACATTTTCTTCTCCTACCATAAGATTTAAGAACCCGCTTTTCTTGTCTTCCGAGAAGCGGATTCTTAGGCGGAGACTACTGCAGTAGTACTCTGATAATTATGACATGCATTTTTCGACCATACTATAGCTGTGAATATGCATTGTTAAAAAGATTTTTTAATAGCTCACCTTCTTTCTTTTCACCTTTTCCTTGAGTTAAAATGAAGTGATACTCCATGTTTGGGAAGAATCCTGTGACAAGCTTATTTATAAAGGGACTGAAATGAAAAGCACATAAATAGCATCTTGTTTGTATTAAAAAAAAAGTAGGTGATATAACATATTCACATTTTGCCATAAATTTGAAGATAATATAGATTGATTTTAGATTCTAGTATAAGCTACTGCTGTAATAGGAATCTTACTTACTAAATACTTTAAGAATTACTACATGCTAATCATGATTTTTCATACTATAGATAAAAACATGGAAAGACGATTAACTTTAAAATGTTTATTTATTTTACTTAGAATCTAGGTAATAAGACTGCACAACCCATATCACATAAACAAAACCACCATGTCTCCAATGGGAAGCTCAAACAAAGTTAGACTGTCTAGCGCCTTGTCCAAAAGTGCTGTGCTGATCAACACAAGGCTGTGTAGTACCGTGTCGTGAAAAGGTTCATTTAATTCTAAAAATGATTTATCTGACTATTTTACCTTGCAATATGAGCAAGAGCCAACACACCAAGCAAGAAAAAATAGGCTGTTAAAAGAAGGTTGATGTAATCTTTAGAAAATATCTGCGGATCAAGTAAGAAAGAAAAATAAAAGTTCAGGGTATAGAGGCATAAATACAATGAAATAATTCGTTTTCTCACTGAGTATATAATATCAACATCAATTTCCATTAGATTCATCTCTATCATCCATTACCTTTAGTGGGCAACTTTTTGTATGTATGTGTTTGATTCCAAGATTTAGTCAGCAAAAATTTAGACCCATTACCAACAATCTTTGTCTTTTAGTTAAAAAAAAAATTTAATGCGGAAATCTAGCCCACCATTCCTCAGATGTGTACACTTTGGAAGTTTCTTTCACTGAGAAAAGTTCTTAAGCTGCTAAAATAAAACCATCATCATTTTTTCAAAGCTTTCTCTTACATCCCTTACAGGGCGGTCTGGTACAGACACAACGTAGCATTTGGTTACTACATTTATCTCACTTTTAAATAAATGTGCATCTCAAAAAGTATTTCTTATTATTCATTAATTGTCAATCATGGGTTATAGGGGGTACCATACTGTAAAAATGGTATTCAATAAATATGTAAGTCTTAAAATAGAAATCAAGAATTTGGGACAGTAGTTCGCACTGAAATGACTTGGTAGGTTGGCTGATAAAAATTTTCACCTTAAAACAATTTTTTTTAAAACTTCAGGATATGTATTAACTTTTAGTACAACACACTGCTCTGTATTTATCAGTAGATTCATTGTGTCTCTTCTCTCAATGAATAGTATTTAGAACAAGTGCTGATTTACTTCAGATGAGAGCACCAGACCAAGAGAAAGCTGCCCCAATAACTGCAGTTGAGCCCAAAGTTGAAAATTTTGAATATCTTGGTTGTTGTTTTTTTTAAAAAGAAAATGATTGAGTCTTTGCTTTATACCAAAATATAAGTAAGGAACTAGGCAACTTAAATAAAGTGCTATCCAGTCCAGTATGTTCTTCATTACTTTTTAAAACTTTATTAATAAGTATATTGCATCCCTGATCGTCGATGTCTGCGCCAGACCTGACACCTGAATGAATGAATATTGCAAGTCCAATGGTCTACCAAGTTAGAAAAAATGGATATCTGAAGTGCCTTGAATATTTACCATGCTCCATATGAGTTATGTAAGCTACCCCACAAAGACAATTTTTAAAGAAAAACAATACAATCGTGAAAATGCAGATGAATATCTAAATGTTATTGCAATACACACTTTGAATAGGATGTAGATGCCGAAAAGGGCACAGCTTGCTATAAGGGGAAACATAGCTGCATCTTTGGTGGACATTGTCTCTGGCTTCTCCCCAGAATCCTGTGAAGTGATTAGAAAGAATGTTGTTTCATTCAATTGAGTTGCTGAGGGTATGATTGAAAACTTCTGAGGTAATTTTACATCCTAACTACCAGCAGGCAGTCATGTAAATAAAAAACAGAAAAGAAAGAAAAACAAGTTGCACAACTATCATTTTATGATAAAATGAAGCCCAAAATGTGTTTTTTTTTTTTCTCCTAGTCATCAACACCTTTTTGCAGTTAACTGTATACTGCACAAGTTATATAACTATTCAATGATTTCCACCTCGATCTATTTAATCGTCAAGTTTTCATAGATGACGCCAAGAGCAAAAATTACCTGAACAATATTTTGTACCATTATGACCATTAATCAGAAGCCCACAAATTTTAAGAAAAGTAACGCTTTCAAGACATAAAAAGGTTTTAGCCAAGTCTAGTTGAGTTCATTTTTACGTCGATCATCAGCACTATATATAGGCTAGGTTTTAGCCAAGTCTAGTGGTCCTCTTTCTCCTATCATGATTCATATACATAACCACATCATTTGATGTTATAAATCTCACAGTACTATTTAGTTACACCTAATTTCCTTAACTATCTGTTATACACTAACATATAGACAAGTTGACTACAGTGGATCTCGGATATATAGCAAAGACAGTGGATCAGCTCCAAAACTGTGTTACAGGCAAGGTCGTAATAAACAACAAACTTTACTCTCTAGGAGTTTAATTATTCATTCAATAATTGTTTACAATTTTTTTTGTTGTCTTTCCCAATCATTGAAAGTTTTAAAACGGCTCGCTGTTTACCGAAGTGATTTTACACCTCCATTAGCTAAAATTTGGTTTCAAACAAAAACAAAAAAAACATTTATCCGTTTCAATGAAAAAGAATTGGCGTTAATCTTAATTTTGACTCACTTTGAGAGAATATTTTCAAGAAAAAAGAAGCTGATAATGCAGTAACTGCTCAAGCATGCAAGACAGTAGACTCAACTGAGATTATAAAATATTTTTGATTGTCGGTGCTTTATACTTCTGTTTTATTTGCCGAAGAAGCCTACAGACATACAGGTCCCAGTTTTTTCAAACGCACATTCATCAAAGTTCAAACATGAGCACTACTGAACTGAAAATAAACCCGCAATTCCAACCTTCACCAAGATAAATGTACCAAGAGCTGATAATGGACCTTTTTGGTCTATGCCTGTTTGTGGCGTTTTGATCATAAAGTAACATTAAAAACATTAACAAAGTGTTTGCCCAAATGTTTGGTACAGAGGCACACAACTATGTGCGTACGTAGATCTAGGTCAGAGAAATCATGCACAGCAGCACACTTTATTGCACTCCCCCTTTTCTACTTTCCTTAGATACAGGCACTCCATGACAACAGATCTAAACAAAGTCAGGAATCCAGACATGATGAATTACTGAACGAGACATTTAGCACCGTCGATCAACATAGAGAGAGAGAGAGAGGTTTTTTTCTGCCCTCTGATACAGTGACAGTGATTCTGTGCATGTGGGGAAAGAGGATCTATGAGGTGTGGGAGAAACCAATCCCTATTACCTAATAAACATGACCAGTCATTGCCCCTGCCCCTCCTAAGGTACGTGAAAACCACATGCACACTGTATCAAAGCTTCTCTTTAGCCTAAAGAGACTGAGAGTGATAGAGATCCTAAAGTTTAGTATCTCTAGATCACTCTCTACATCAGTCAGGAACCATTAGTAGTGATGCAACACTAGAATTCACTTGACAGTCTTGGATAAATATTTCCTAAATAAAATCTAGATCTAGTCTTTTTTTCATTTTATAGAACCTAGATCTAGATCTAGACCTAGATTCTAGATCTAGATCTAGATTCTAGATCTAGAGTCTAGATTCTAGCCTTCCATTTTTCTACCTTTTGCTCTTTCTGAAAAGTCACAGATCGAAAACTTCCAATGAAAATTGGCACTATCGCCATCAGAAAAAGGCTGCCATATGCTATGGCCATGCCCTCGGGCGTCGACGGAATTTTTGCTGTGCCATTTATGGCAGTAGCGTTATCTGTAGCATTTACAGACATGTCTGGTGTTTGTTCACTTGCTACGTTGTCGCCCATGTTGACTGAATGATTGTCAGAGTCTCAGAGAGAGTGTTCGCCTGTTCGGCTCTTTACTCATTTGCTGTCGTAGCAGGAAGTAGTAAATCCGGAAGTACAAACAATAAGTAAAAGCGAAAGTAAAAGTACACGGCAAAGCTGGTTTAAAATTTTTTTTTTCTCTTTTCTTTTAACCTCTTTTCTTTTACTTGCGGCTAGTCGTAGAACTTTCGTCTTAATTTGATTGGACAATATTTCCCGAATGGTACTGTTTTTTCTTTTTTTTTTTCTTCTTTTTTCCTGTCATGGCTGCCTTCGTTGCGAATGTAAACATGAAGTTTTACAGCGTTCGCTTTTTGTTGTGTTTTTTTTTTTTTTAGAGCGTAAATTGTATTAATTAATAATTTTCAAACTAGACCTAATGTTATTTACATCCGTTAGTTTTTCTTACTAGAGCTGTATTATAACACAAGTTGAGCTTTTTAATTAATCATCACTTAAATTGAATTAGATCTAAATCATAAATGTGTTGTTTGTTGTTGTTTTTTTTTGTTTTTTTTTTTTTAATAATTTTAGATAAAGACAATCGCCTTAGTTAAAATTTGCTAACAATTGACGTGCGAGTTATGTTTTGTTGTTGTTGTTTTTTTGTTGTTGTTGTTTTTTTTTTTGTTTTTTTTTGTTTAGCGTTGGTGTGCGCGTTTTTCCTCTCTATACCAACAAATCTTAAAATGGTATTATTCATTAAGTTGAATTAGATCTAGATATCTAGGTATTTTAAGTAAAAAAAACGGTTGATTGTTATTGGAAAAAAAAGAAAGAAAGAGAAGAAAAATGTATATAAACAATAATAAAATATGTAAATTACAACAACAACAACAACAACAAAAACTTTAATCCGCATAATCAAACCTGTTAATGATATTCAATAATATTATGTTGAAACTGAGTAGTAATACTGAAGAATAAGAAGAAGAAGAAGAAGAAAAACAAGAAGAAGAACAAGAACAAGAGCAAGAAGAAATAGTAGTAGTAGTAGTAGTAGTAGTAGTAGTAGTAGTAGTAGTAGTAGTAGTAGTAGTAGTAGTAGTAGTAGTAGTAGTAGTAGTAGTAGTAGTAGTAGTAGTAGTAGTAGTAGTAGTAGTAGTAGTAGTAGTAGTAGTAGTAGTAGTAGTAGTGAGATTGGTTGGGATAATTATATTGGTAATCTCTATGGATGATAGGTAGTTTTATAGGCTATGTTTTCTTTTTTAATTAGCTCTCTTTCCCTTTCCCTTTTTTAAAATAAATTTGTAGGTTTGGTCTCTGCATCACGATCTTGTGAACTTCATTAATTTGAAACAATAAAAAATTTTCGCTCAAACATTTATGACTTTCTTCGTTTCTTTTATGCTGCTGCTACTACTACTACTACTACTACTACTACTACTACTACTACTACTACTACTACTACTACTACTACTACTACTACTACTACTACTACTACTACTACTACTACTACTACTACTACTACTACTACTACTACTACTACTACTAAAGCGAAAGTAAAAGTACACGGCAAAGCTGGTTTGCAAACGTAAAATTTTTTAATCAGCCCCCCCCCCTCTCTCTCTCCCTTTATTTCTTTTAACCCATCTCTCCCTTCTCTCTCCTGTCTGCCGGTGTTCCCTCTCCCTCTATATCTCCCCTTTCTTCCCTCTCTGTGAGTATGATTCTTCTATGTATATATAAAAGATATCTCTGTCTCCTTTCTTTCTCCTTTTGTTCTCTCACTTTTCCCTTCTCCCTTCAAACCACTCCCTATCTTCCTTTTTACCTCTCCCCTTTGTTTATATGTCTTAGTCTCTGTATCTCTTCAACTATAATAGGCCTACCCCCTATCCTCCCTCTCTGACCCTGTTCCTATCCCACCCTCTATCCTCTGTCTTTCTATGTCTCTCTCCTCCTCTTCTTCCTCTTTCTCTATCACCCTCCCTTCCTCCCCCCTCTCCCCTCTGTCTGTGTGTTTGTGTAGCCTATTTATATAAACAGTCATCTAATATCCTCTCTCACTAACACATACACATAGTTACTTGGCACATCTATGTATTTTTTAAGGTTTTAAATAACATTGTTTGTGTGTTTTAAATCGTGCACCTAAATTTAAAAAAAAGAAAAGAAACTAGGCCTACAATAGGCTACTAAAATCTGGATGCATACCCCCAGTATGTGGCCTACGGTAACAGAGAAATTAAAGAATAATATTATGGTATTTTTTGTGGATAACGCTAGGCCTATCTAGCCGCAGAGTAAGTTTGTATGATCTTCTCTCAACCCACATGCACCGAGTCATTTTGTAGCACTTTCAACGGATCCATAGAGCTGCACCTGACTTTGTTCTTTAAGTGATGTTGCATAGGGCCTATACCCCCCCCCCCCCCCTTTCCCACTGTTTCCTCATCTTCCTATGATTACGTGAAATCGTATGGTACAAAGAAGGTGAGTTAAGGATAGCTTAGACCCAAACGGTTCTTTTATGACTGATCATGTTTTTTTTTTTTTTTTAATTTCTCAACTTAAAACAACAACAGCAACAACCAAACAAATAAGCAAATAAACAACTCCCCACAAAAAAACAACAACTAGGCCTGGGTTTCATTTCATCAATATCATTTGACATTATTTATTTTACAATAGCAATAATAACAGCAACAACAACATTAACAACAACAACAACAACAACAACAACAACAACAACAACAACAACAACAACAACAACAACAA
>RQTK01001077.1:24242-61742 GCA_003991915.1 Elysia chlorotica
GATGATGATGATGATGATGATGATGATGATGATGATGATGATGATGATGATGATGATGATGATAATAATGATGATGATGATGATGATGATGATGGTAATAATGATAAAAATGAATAGGGCCTATGTTTAAAATTTTAAAGAAAAAAAATAATAACAATAACAACACAATAACAAAAAATGTTGATAACAGGCGGCCCACAACAGTTAGGCTTACTAGATCTATGTGAAGAATGTTTTGAATAAACTTAATGCATGTATTGAAATTTCAGCAATTTTGTTAACAAACAGGGTGTTAACAGTCCGTCAACAACTCTCTATGTAAAAAAAAAGGTCTGAATAATGCATGCATTGAAACCTGTGCAATTTTGTTTTTAAAATAGATCTAGAATCTATGCGTAAACTGCAAAATTATAATAATAATTTATGTTGCGTAGCATAATTATACCTAATTATATTACTATTAGGAGAGTGTTGTGTATAAGGTTTATCAGTGTTTTCGGCCCGTCGGTCATCACACACAAGGGAAACAAATCATACAATCCAATCCAGTGAAATTGAGTGAATCCACTTCAGCTTCAGCTTTCAAGAGCAAATCTGCGAAGACTAGATTCTAGACCTAGACGTCTCCTCTATCATGGGTTCATAGGGCCTACTTCAGGATCACCCTGGATCTATAGACTTGCTTTGCTTCGGCAGCAAGACTAGAAAGTAAAGTCCTGATTGACAGAGTGGAGAAATACAGCCAATATTTTAATAGGTATTTTAATATTCGCCAGTAGTTAAGAAAAATCGATGGTAGACCTAGATTCTAGCCAGGAGAATATCTAGATCTAACCAGGAGACTTGTTTACAAAAACAATCTCTTCAGTGGTACCAAGTCTGAGAGAAAACATGTAGATCTATAATATAGATCTACTCAATACTCAATCTATTGTAGATCTCAACCAGAGCATTTTCGTGCATGTACTCTAGACACTATCGAGATCTGTATTCTAGATCTCTTTTAAAAGTGTTCTTCTTGAACATCTCTAGCTCTAGATCTAGAGATTTAGATTCTAGATTAACATTTAATTGCACTGGTGGTCCATTTTTCAAACTTCATTTAGTCTCGGGTGTGCAACTGAAAAAAGCGTGCCTGTAGGGCACTTAAATCATAAATGAACTGATTCGTTGGAAGCTCCGACACACCATTGTGGTAGTGAAGGTCTGAGTTCAAGCCCTGCTCTGGTCGAAATGTTTTTTCCTACTGGTTGAGTTGGTGTCAGTTTACTATAGGCCTATACGGCTGACCAAGTTTAGGGTGGGCCTATTGAGGCAGCAATTTTAAAAGGGGAGTGTGATGATTGCTGTATGCCAAGATCAAAGGGCATATAATATGCTGCATCTATAAAGGGCCTAGCTGTTGAAATGTGAATTCTTTAAAATCGAAGTGAACAGTTATACGGGAGTCTTGAGTGTGTGTTACAAAGCGAATGATAGAAAAGACAATATAAATTATAATATTTTAAAACCTGTTTCTGGAACCATAAAATAATTACCAATCTTTTTAATATCCAAATTTTTTATCTCCAAGGTTTTTGTCTTGTTGATCCAAAGTAGCGCAAGAGAGATTCATGTTTGCTCTAGAGATATAGACAGTGTATGTTAGACACTTACAAATATTAAGAAAGGAATCAGTCAACTGTTTTTCTTAAATTAATGTGACCAAAGATCATTTTCTGTGTGAAAAATTTACTAATGATCCTTTCGAATCATTGTACTCATTAAAAATAAAGTATACGTACCAAGAGAAGTTTCCTTATTTATTGTTACACTGTAAAGCTGAAACCACCTGCAAGTTATGGATAAACTCAAGATTTTGATCAGTTCAAATTTATATGTAAAATTGTTTTTTTAGCCAAGTACTTAAAGTTGTAAGGCTTACAGATGTACCTTGATTAGAATTAATTTAAGGGGCTAGCATTTTTTAAAAACAATTTAAGGTGTCTCAAGCAAGGCTACCTTTCTATTTAATTTAAATCTTTTCTTGAAACCGATTTGATCTGCTTTCAGTGTTACTTTTCATTTTAAACTGGCTGTACATTTTTTTTTCCATCTTAATTCTAGGTCCAAAAACTTAAACTTTGAGTCGGGAATCAAGTGCAACCCTAACCAGATGAAACAGTATACCCTATTTTACTCCATATATGCCTCGAATTCCTGGCATTCTGTGAGAAATCAGAGAAGGAACCATGTTCTGGAACGAAGCTGTATTTTTACGCAGCGGAGTCAGCATGCAGTTTGTGAACCGTGAGGCGCTGGTTATTCTTTGTGTCAACTATGCTTTTTTTTCTGTCGTCGTTCTTTCTTTCATACTGGTGATCATGCTGATGACCAACACTTCACAGACACACCAAGATCTTATGACATCTTTATCCATGATGGCACTCAGTTTCATTTTCATTGATCTCGTTATTGCAAATTTTCTGGTGGAATCAATTCGTCTGCAGACAGAAATCAAGGCTGTTTACCAGATGTGAATGCGAACATTAACTGAACTTTTATGATTTCCTTCTTTGTTTTTTTATAACAGGCCTTTGATAAGAAAAGGTACCAAAACGAAAACTGTTTCATTGCTCATTTTTATTTATTATATATTATCACAATCAGAAATAATGTAATATAAATTTACCTTTTAGAAAAGTGCAATACAAACTTTCTTTTAGATTTTAAATCGGTACCACAGATCAAGAGTGATTTTACTTGTAAAAGTATTCTTACAAATCTTCTAAGAGTCACACAACTTGACAGCTGTCAATCATAAATTAACTGTAGATAGACAAAAAAAATCTACTGATCTAAATTTGATTGTGAACGCTGTGCTGTTAATGGCAGCTATATCTTTGCTATCATCTGAACTGGATGGATGCACAACAGATCATCCTGGCCTGCTTTTGTATGATTATGATCTTGGAATTATGAGCATTGCCGACAGAAACAGCAGATTTGTTGAAGAAAAGGACAGTAATGGTGTCAGCCATTTGTCTCAAAATGATCAGGTAAACAGTAAAAATATGAACAATGGGACAACAAAAGGCCTTGATCTAATAAATCCTGGAAATAAAAGTGCCGATGTTAAAAATCCTACTGCTTCAATGGGGATGGATGAGGATTGCAGTCCCCTGAGCCCATCATCAAGCTTCTCTGTCTCCTCCATCGGAAACATTGAGCACAGTTTTGTCGATGCACTGTTGTTATGTGGTTGGGACAACATTCTAGGACCAAGACTTGAGCATGTGTGGTATGTTCGTGGAAGACCTCAACCCCACACGAATATACTGCGTTATGTGACTACACAAGCTCTAAGTGGAGAAATTTGCCGTGATGTTTATTCAAATCAGGTATATACATATATTTATATATATACATATAAAAGAATTCTCTATAGTACATAAAAAAATCTCTCTTTTCATCAGCTTTATTTTGTAACCTTGAGGAATTTGCTCTTTTAGTTAGTACTGAATAATTATATGATACCCTTATTTGAAATGTTTTAAAACATTAAAAGGACAATTATAATTAAAGGAAATATATATAATATATTCAAACTAATCTATTTAGCAACACCAAAATCATATATTATCTCTTCATTAAAATTAGGTGCTTAAGCATACTGAGTACCATGATATTCTGTTTGCGCAGTCATAATGCAATGATATTTACAGACAACAGCTGTGTTATCTCAGTATCATATTTTCAGGTCTGTTACTGTTAGAAACAAGCTCAACAAAATGTTCAACCCTTTCCTGATGTAGCCCAGTTGCTGATTGTGGAGATTAATAAAACAACAGACTTAATTGTATTGTCTGCGGAATGAATAATCCTAAAAGTTAATGTTACACTGTAAAAACAAGCAAGAAGTTTTAAAATCTCTAATTCTTTATTTTGCTCATAGTTTTATCTAGAAAAGGACTCTTAATGTGTTGTCATTTTTATTAATAAACTCATTATGATGTTCATGCATCAGTTTATATCATTTGAATTATTTCAACCTAAATTAACTTCAAATCAAACATTTTGCTCCACAGATTGACTTCAAATTCTTTGACATTCCAGACAAGGGAATAATAATTCCTACATTTGTTTTCTCTGCACAAGGACTAAAGGGTCTTGCCCTCAAGGCATTAGCATTGGTTATACCTAACTCCGAACTACCACTGTATTTGCATCAGGTGATGTATAATTTTTTTCAATAAATATTTTATATTATAGAGCATAGCCCTTGTATTTTTTTACCATCCCTCTTGTCATTAAATTAAATATTATTTTTTTATATAGAAATTGGATCCATGACAACCTCTCTCCTGAAGTTCTTTGCCATGTGGACGCGATTTATACGGTATCATGTCATATGACATCTCACTAGTCTTTTTTTTTTTCACGAAACAAAAGAGCTACAGGTCTAAAAATAACAGTGACATCCAATAAAAATTTTCTCATAGTTGTGCCATGAGGCAGCAGTCCTGGATCCGAGATAACTGTCGCGGGCCCTTCGAAAAGATCTAGCGGAACGAGATATCTTGTGCGCCGGATAGAATCTGTGAAACAAAGTGCACCTTTTAAGTAGCAATCCTTTGAATTTGATATTAGATTTGCAAATCATTTAGACCGAGAAAACATATATACGCTGTACATTGCAAATATCACCCTATTTTTAACAACACGTTTCCTCACTAGGAATGAAGCCATTCGACAGTGTTATACAGATATGTTTTGTTCTATCTATAATTTAAACCTTTTTCTTGCAATATTATCTCCAGGATGAACTTATTCAAGCTTGGTTCACAAGAATTGTTGCAAAACTGAGAGTTATATGTGCCAAAGTAAGTACCCGGTACAAGAAAAATAACTAACATAATTTTGTTTATATTAAAAGAAATTCCCTTGAATATATTTTGATACAATCTTGGATGATTGTTTTTGTATGTTTACAGATAATTGATAAAAAAAAAGCAACACAAACACCAAAAGACACAAAAGTCTAGGTATGAGTTGTATCTTGATCTACAATAATTATCATCAGATCTTATCCTCGTTGAAGTCTACAGATGTGAATATCACAATAACATCACATTTGGGATATGAAATTTTATGAATCACTACAAAGCACAGTATAGGGCAAAAACCGAGTGATATATTTAAGAATGAAGTATATTATAAATATAACAAAATCTAATTTCTTAGAAACTTACGCAGCTGTTAAGACTGGGAAAAAGTATAAATAATAATTACCTCAGTACTTTCATCTTGTTTTCCACATTAATTTCTTTTTTTTTTTAATTGAGCCTGTTCAGGTATCTGTTCTCTTCAAGTACAGATTGATTAGTTTTCTAAATCATATTGTTTATCTGGATAATAATCTGTCCTCACAGAATTGTGCCATTTTGAGACACAATTCAACCATATTATGCCCCCAAAAGTGGCCAATTATGACATTATGCAAAAAATCCCAATATCTATGCATGTTCTTGCGTTCTTTTGTAACCCCCATAACCTAATTTTCACAAAAAATAGGAATGCTGTTATGTTCTAAAGCTACAATTTAGTTTCATTGAAACAGCTAAAATGCAGAAATTTATATCAGAGTCCTTGACAATGATGAAGTAAACTATTTTAAAGAACATTGATTTTAACCCTTAGCATGCTACACTTGTCAGAAAGAGTCCACCTAAGGCTTTGTAGTGTGTTAAATTTAAATGGATCAATTTAAAAATGTCAGCTAAAGTATCTAACATTCATTAGGAGTGTTCAAATCTTATACCCAAGAGGGGGGAGGGAGGGAACATTGGCTAATGTTAGAAAAGTGTTAAGAGATGAGTAATAAAGGAAGGAGGGGGAGGGGGGGGAATCAAAAAGGTCCCTAACTAGGTATAAGATTGTATTTGAACAGCCCCTAGGGTATTGTGAGATTAAATTGAGAAAGTTTTAGAGTACAGTGAGGACTGGAGACTGAGAGGAAACTAAGTAAGGGAAGTAAATAGGAGTGTCTAGGAAAACCAAAACGCAGGTTTTCTTTGAAAACGAAATAACAAGGCCAAATTTTTGGAGCTTTTGCAAGCGGATGTGGAGTTGGATGTGGAAGACCACAAGATGCGGGCGTATGGGTGCATCTCTGTGGATGTACAGAATAATGCAATTTCAGTAGATAAAAGAGACAAATAATCATAGGGATATGGCTATTGGTTGCACTGCTTAGCTAGGATACAAGTTTTCATATTATTTCACTAATTTAGATGAAAACTTTACAATGAAACATAATTTGGCAAAATTCATAACTGTTTCACAACATAGTTTAATATTCTATATTTCTGCTTCCTCCCTTCTTCTTATTTATAATTGTCATCCATACATCAGTAATTTTCTATGAATAATAAATATAAAAAAATAATATGGGGAAGCAAGCAAAGCAAATTGTACTACTCTTTCGTATCATTATTCTTATGAACAAGAATATCATGTTTCTCCTGGAGATATTCCAAAGTACTGTATTTTAATTTTAAAAATAGATAAAATTTATCCTTCTTTTTTTTTTTTAAATTCCAGAAAGACTTTGCAACTTCTGGTCTAGCAGATCTTTCTTCCTGGCTATGGTCTAGCATGGCAATGTTGTCATCTCTACAGGAGGTTGGCTTGCCCATCAAAATAGAGGTAATCTAAATTGCTGGATTCATGCAAGTAAATGGGGTCTCATGAAGTGAAAAGCTGCATGTTTTATCATCTGCCAGTTAGGAATTTTTAAAAAGATACACAATTTCAAACCTGCCTTTAATAATATCATCCTCTCACTTTCATGAGCCATGGAATATTTTGTAGTTACTGTTAGTCACAGACCTGCCATTCATTTCGATTTAATCGGAATCGTTCCAATTTTTTCCTGAAAATTTGACTTTTTCCAACTTTCCATTTTTTCTTGTTGAAGAATTGTGATTTTTTGCGGAACTCCATCTGCGACAAAAAAATTCAGGCGCTTTTTAGTGTTTATGACTTTCCTTAAATCTTCATCCCACTGATGCAGCTAGATCTAGAAGTTCTTGGTCTTATTTAGTTCTTCTTAGGAATACTGCGCTGTTATGAATCTTTGTCATCTGTTTCACTATCCAAATGCTGACTGGCGTGACAGGGTCTCTTTTCATGTGCGCTCAGCTTAAAAGGACTTATGAGACATTGATATCAATACAATGCCTCCCAATTCATATTTTTAAGACCACAATGAGGCATTGACTTCAAATCAGCGAAGTAGCTTTAGTACCCTGTTAGATCTATATCACCTTTATAAATTATTCTGTAGAAAAGATAAAAAATCACTTGGATTAATCGGGGTGGATAAATTATCAGTGCATGCTTTCTTTGATAATGAGGAAAACCATAAGAAAGAAAGAGGGGATGGAAGCTGATGCCCGAGCATGCAGTGCATCTAACTTCTTGTTTTATAGGAATTGCCCATTTCCTCCCTCTCACACACTCTCTTTCTCTCTCTCTCTCTCTCTCTCTCTCTCTCTCTCTCTCTCTCTCTCTCTCTCACTCACTCTCTCTCTCTCTCTCTCTCTCTGTCTCTCTCTCTCTCTCTCTCTCTCTCTCTCTCTCTCTCTCTCTCTCTCTCTCTCTCTCTCTCTCTCTCTCTCTCTCTCTCTCTCTCTCTCTCTCTCTCTCTCTCTCCCTCTCTCTCTCTCTGTCTCTCTGTGTCTCTGTGTCTCTCTCTCACAACACACACACACACACACACACACTCACATACACAGAGAAAGATATCACTTTGATTTTAATGGCTTGTTAAAACATGCTAGACTGTCTGTGAGGAAGTTAAAAACAAGAACAAAAACGAACGAGTTTGGGATGAAGGTATACACTGAAGCATCAGATCCAGATCTTAACCTAGAATCCAGATTGACATGGGAAAATTACTCTGATCACATAGCTCTAAAATACAATTATATTAGATTGTTTCAACTTTTCAAAATTTAAATAACTGTGCATCGCATTCTATCATAGTGATCTGAGACTAGATTGCTTTAAATGCTAAGTGGCTGAGCGAGCAGGACATTTTGTAATGGTGATGTTTTGTTTCACTCTAACTTCTTTAATTCTTTGTTTATACACCAGAAAAATGGTTTTTTGGAAGCTTCCAATCTTCATCGCCAATACACACAAAACCCAAGACCACCCTCTTATTCCTTCCCCTTTTCAGTCCTGAACACAGAAGCATGACTCAAAGTCTCATCTTTCACCTTTGGTCTTGCACAAACATTCAAGTCTCCTGCTTCATCTATTGCATCATTGACACAGGCATCATACATTCCACCCTTCAATACCTTCTCACTTATGTCAATCTTAGTTATAGCAACAAACAGACCTAGCCTACAAGCCCAAGGGTCAAGCAAAGTAGGGTTCCAATCACACACCACTGATCACACAAAGACCCCTCTCACTTCTTCTAGTGTTGTTACTTCACTAACCTGGCTTTCTGTGGGCCTAATTTGATTAGTTGTTATTTCTGGATGTGACCAATAAGAGAACACAGCTCTTAGACCATGGGAACAGAATTTTCCATTCAACAAGGTGATTGCGTATCAATAGCCTAGACAGTTTTAAAACCGTCACAGCACTGCGTGTAATACTCAGGCGCATGACTGTAATAAAACCGTCTCAGCACTAGCCCAGATGCCTTTTCAGTAGCCTACCTAAGTATAAAATCTGTGGACTATCGGACTGTTTAGATCTAGATTTCTAACTCTAGCTAAATTAAACATTAGATTTAGATGGCACCTACACAATTTTGGTTTACTTTTGAATAGGCTTTAAATCCATCACTTGATCTGGAGCACCTTGCATCAGAAGACATTGTCTTTGTTGCTGTTTGTAGACGGTATTAACAACAAATCCGGATTGATTTCATTTCTCGATTCCATGACAGACAATTATAATACATTTTATATGAATAGATTTGTTCTTTCATGTTTTTGTTTTTCTAATAAAATGGTCGTCAAGGGGGGTGATTAAAAGATATTAGGTGTAGTCAATGTTGGTGATATCAACTCTGCAAAAAGAAGAAAAATGAATACCCCGAGGAGTAAGTTTGCACAGTGCATTACATCAGTTTAACTAGTTAGAATCAGATGGATTACCTCAAGCTTGAGTACAAATTGAGACATTGTCAACATTATCCCACAGGTTTGCAGTTTACACAAAAATGTTATACCAGTGTGTGCATTTCTCTTCTGCTTCTTACAATTTTAGATCAGGATGATAACAAGAATTGTTTGTTGTTGAGGACTATTCTTTAGCACAACACTCTGCATTATTCAGATTTTTTAGAACAAATTCAGATTTTCTGTTCCTGGAGTGTGGTAGGTCTGTAGTCATATGCATTTGCCCAGTTTTTTTTTAAATCAGCAAGTAAACTGTGAGGTACCGGTAGCTCTCTATTTTCTCATATACTTTTCTTGAGAAGATATTGTATGTCAAAGCTAAAGCCAAATTCATTTGAACCTTTTCTGCTTTTGTGTTATATAAGGCATTTTTTTTATATTTAGAGTTCAGATAAATAATAAAAAGGAATAAAAGATATGCGAAAAAAATGCATTCAAGTATTGTGTTTTGCTATATTTCCTCCCAATTTAGCTAAATTACACTGCTTTCTGCCCTGCCAACACTCTCGAGTCCGAGTTTTTGCGCCTCGTGATTTCTTCTCACTTGATGACATATGGAAGAAGTCTAGTGGTGGGGGCCATGGCAGACAGAGTCAACATCTTGGTGTACACTCTGGGCCTGTTCTGCTGGGAGGGAGAGCTCATGTGCTCTCGAGCTGCTCTCCAGGGCAGGCCATGGCCTTACTTTCAAGATCTCTGCGTACAAGGTTGTATTAAGGTAAAGAGGATAGCCTTCAAGTTCTTCTTCTATTTCTTTTTTTTATTTTCATGATTTAAGTCGTGACTCTTTGGGTTTACTTAGGCATTCTCCATTATTTGTACCCTTACTTTATGCTATTTCTTTGTATCGTCTTAACTTTTTCACATCGCAGGATTTTAGGCCTATTCTTTGTGTTAGCACTATTTTGGGGATTTTCAAAAATTCGAAAGGGCAAAAGCTATGATATTTATTATGAAATGGAAGGTGTGCAGATCAATACAAAAAAGTGTTAGCACAATAGCGTATCAACCCACAAAATGTGTGCTGGGTGGTGGGAAAAATGTTCATGACCCAAGGGTTAGGATATTAGGCCACCATTGAGAAAGTGTCTGGTTTTATCCCCTTAAGAACACAAAGTTTCCTGGGCCCCTTTTGACAAACCATCATGGAATAGATAGCCTAGGCTTAAGTCCTGACAAAAATATAGAAGGTTAAGGCAACCTACCTCAAATGCTGTTTGCCAAGCAATATCAAGATCCTGGATCTTAGTTCTCCTTGGCGCTCTGTCAAAGAGTATGGGAGAAACTTTTAATCTTAGTTTTAATAGATCACACACAGATGAACATAAGTCAATATCTTTGTATTTTTTTTTGCGGCCATTATGCAAACAGCATCTTGTGTGAAAATTTCCTTTCATTATGAATTGTTATCATATTGTACATATCGCTGGGCAAGAGGCAAAATATTGTAATTGCACTATTTAACCTTTTTCAGTTACAGTTATATGCCTCTTATACCACGACATACTGTTAGCTAATAAATTCAATACCCAATTTTCTCTTAATCAGAACCCTGATGGATCTCATAATTTATCAGTGAGAGATTTGCTGTGCAGTCGCTACCCGACGACCATAGTGGACGTAGACCAGCGGGACGTGACCCAGTCAAGCTCGGCTGTGGACCACTGGCGCCTGAGCCACGAGGCGCTCCTAGAGGAGCTGGAGGAGTTCTATCAGGGTCGAGAGGGAAACAGTGTCGGGTAAGGAGTTCACATCAAGTACCATGCTTTGTAAAGTTTGAAGTCATGACTCTCACACTTCTTCATACAAGGATGATTCCAATGTCTCCATAACTTTTCTTACAATAACCCATTTTGTTTGCCCGTACATTATCTTTTATCTTTCGCTGAATTTCCCTTTGATCATTCCAGTTTAAATGTGATGAACCAACTTTTCTCTTTTTATCACATGTACAAAAAGGATTGCTTGGAAGAGTTTAACCCTTACCTTGTCAAATACGACTTATCACTATAGTCGGGCTGACATCACTCCCCGCAGATTGCCAACTTTGACTTTAGTTGTAATTCATAGCTTCACTACTTAGACAACGATGGTTGAAAAGTATGAGCGCAAAATTTATTCAGCATGACTTCCCCTTGACCACAACAATTCCAGCTGAACATTTTCAGCAATTTCGATGCGAGTTTCATGTGATTTGTAATCAATTTTATCGATGTGAAAATGGCAACAGCCCAAGGCACTACAACACACAGATATGACTCTGATTCTAATGAGTCTAGCAAGGATTCTGATGATTCTTGGACGAGTTTGAATTCAAATAATAATGTTAGTGGGGCAGATCTAGATCTAGATAATGACTCTGACAGTGAAGATGAAGTTTTTGTTGGTCCTGAAGTCGATGATGAGGGTGATCAAGGGGTCATCGGAGGGGGCGTCGCCCAGGGGGAAGTGGTCGTAATGATAAGCTACAGTGGAAGTACCTTCAAGATGTTAAGCAGGCAATCCTATAGAATGTCTTTTGGATTTTGATCATAATTCACATGGTGTTAAAAACATTGATGAAAAACTTTGAATCAGTGAATTTTTTTCGACTCGTTTTCTCAACTGAAGTAATTTAGATTATCTGCGACAAAACCAATTGCTATGGTGATAGTGTTGTGGCAAACACACCCCTCAAGGATAAGTGACGTGAAAAAAATTTGCACTGATGTTGATGATCGTGAATTTGATGTGAATGCACTTATTGGTCTTAGAATAGCCATGGGTATGTGTTCCAAGTCTGCAGATTTAG
The DNA here is from genome assembly GCA_003991915.1 of Elysia chlorotica. Taxonomy (NCBI): domain Eukaryota; kingdom Metazoa; phylum Mollusca; class Gastropoda; family Plakobranchidae; genus Elysia; species Elysia chlorotica. Next base: position 36,219 of record RQTK01001077.1, read on the forward strand.
ATCATTGGCAGATAGTTTCGGCTGAATGAAACACCTTATGGTAAGGTTATGTCTTGAAAACGTTACCAACTCATCAGTTCCTTTCTTCACTTCTGTAACAAAAACAATCGTATTCCAAGGATGCAAGATATTATAATCTGTTCAAGATTAGACCAATACTAGACACCATTTTTCCCCTTTTTCTCAGATACTATAGCCCTACTCAACAACTGTTTGTTGATGAGAGCATGATTGCTTTCAAGGGACGCATCTTTTTTAGGCAGTACGTGCCTGCAAAGCCCACTAAGTTTGGAATTAATTTGTTCATGTTAGCTGATGGCAACACACACTTTTGTTTGAGACAGTTTACACCGGAGAAAAGGATTTTGAAATAGAGCCGGACCAAGGTTTAGGTGAAAGAGTGGTGAAAGAAACACTACTGTGGAAAATTGAGTCCGTTCAGCAAAAGAGCCAACAGGATATATGACACTGAAGAAACCACAAGGTGGTGTGGACTACAATAAGCACATGGGAGGAGTAGACACCTTTGACCAAGTTTCCGGATATTATACCCGCACAAGTGCATGAAATGGTATACGACTCTGTTCCACTTTTTCATTGATGCATCTTTTTTCAATGTTTTGCACAAACTTACAAATCCAAACAACAACATGACTTCCAAGCGTTTTAGAGAGATGGTCTGTCTCAGTCTCATTCAACCAGCAGTTGAAAGGCGACAAGAGCGTCACCACAATGCGCCTGCTCCGGCCCCTCCTCAAATGCATGCTGCTCATTACCCCTCACAGTACGGTGATCCAAGACACAATCCTAAATGTGTTGTTTGCAAAAGTATAAAACTAAGATGCCAAACCAGTTTTTACTGTGAGGACTGTGGCAAACATTTGTGTTGTGTCCCACTCCCATGCTTCAAGATTTACCAACACCAAAGAACACTTTTGACAGGCAAGACAACAAATTTATGATGCTCAGCCACAGCGACCACGACGACTGTGATGACCAAACAAGAACATGAACATGTATTGGATGGCAACCAAAACAGTACAAGAAGTAGATGAACTTTGATTCTAACTTTTGTTTGTTTGCACATTTTTTAAAGAAATTGTTTCACGCATGTCATACAATGTATTAGCAACTAAACTTTTCTTTATACATACTTTGACACACAAAATTAACTTTCTAAGGTAGTGGCCATGCTCATATGTTCCCATAAGCATAAATTAATGCATTGTAGGATACTTCAACATATTATATGTATTTGTTAAAAAGTTAATGAATTTCTGTTGAAATTTTTTTTAATTTATGAAATTTTTGGTAAGCATGCCTTCAATAGTTTTTGAATTATGAATTTTGTTGCTTGCATGCCTTGTACTAACAAGCACACTTCTCTCATTCTGCATACTCATGCCTCTCATACTACTTGTACATGTAATTAGATAATATTAAAAAATAAGTATAACATAAACACTATTTCAAACACACTTTGAACCACAAAAATGCTACCAAAAGTAGAAAATAATGATGAATTTTAATTCGAATTCCAAGGTGCCACCATGGTCACATGATCTCATGTGCATATTTGAATACATTTTATGACGGGCCAACATAAGTGCATCTTTGCTGAAAGTTTCATTAGTTTTCGTTGAATGAATGTATCATTATGAATATTTTCCTACTATTAGTTGTTTTCTTTTGAATCAGCTAAATATGGCTGACAAACTGGAAGCACATAGTGCAAAATAGTCAGGTGAAATAAGGGTTAATTTATAAGTGATCTTGTTATGTTGGTCTCCTACTGGGATAAAAAGAAATATAATATTCAATGCTATCTTTTATCTGATGAGCTTGGGATTTTTTTCTTAGAAATTTTATTCCATTTGCAAACTTAGGTTGATTGATTAAGAATGATGACTTAAAAAAATATCATTAGAGCACCTTTATGATTTTTTATATACTATATTCTATAAATATTAAGTAACATCGCTTTTCCCTATGAAACAAATAATTAATCTTTTTTTCTCTCTTAGACGAGCAGCGCCTTTCCAGTCTGCTAATTTCCCAGAGAGTTTGGTCAAAGATCTCATTGAGGATGTAAGTGGTAAACGTAGTGCAGTAATCTGAAACAATTTGAAGTACTCAAGAGAAATCAAGAAATTATAAAATAAAAAGTTTTTAGGTTATATTGAGCTCATGTGTTATCTCCATTTTATGTAACTTGTTCACCATAATTGCCTAGATAAAGGAAACATTTCTTGAATTTGTCTTTGGTGTATCTTGAAATTGCACCTTACTAATAAACAGATATGAAACTTATTTCATCAGTTTTGTTGCATCTATTAACAACATAAAGAAGCTGATAGTTTAAAAAGAAAATAATCCAGCTAATGTTTTTTTTTTCTTCGTTTTTAAAAATGATTAGGAATGAAGTTTATAAGATCTGAGAACAATGTTGCTCTACAGAAAAGCCATCAACCACCCAACCAAAGAAGGTTTACATACTTGTACTAGTTCCATAAGGTTAAAAAAAATTCCTTGTGAGATGCAACTTTATTTTCTTAAATTAATCTCACCTATCTTTGAAGCACAAAACTGAATTAGTTTTCTTCCATTTCTCATGATTTCATTCTGATAGATACATAAGCTTCCTCCAGAAAACGGAGCAAAAGAGGCATATATACACCACTTCATGCTCAGCCTACAGAGGAGAGCCTTTTGTCTCATCAAATATCTTGAAGGAGAGATGTGAGTTCGTTGACTAAAATTATTGAATAGAGTTTTTGATATGTTTTCATTTTTTTTTATATGAAAAAAAAAAAAAAAAAAAGCAGTAGCACCTATATTTCAGTTTCGTAAAGCTTTTAAAATTATAAGTACCATCTTTATCTTTTTCTAAAATAAATGTCAAAATGAGTCAAACACAATGCTCTTTGTAACTTGGTAACACAAGGTTTCTTCAGCGTTGCTCTACAAGGCCTAGATACCCTCCTTTTGCTCTTCCTCAGTTCATGTTGGTTGTCCACTTTTCTCAACTATTAAAGTCTGGGGTCTTTCCTGATATGGTTGTGCAGAGTGTGACTATTGGAACAAACTCTTAACTATATCTCCCATCTCTCCAGTTCTTTTTGTCGCTGGCCCTTTGTTCCTCATGTCTATCCGTGTGGCTGCCTGTTTGTCTGTTTGTCTGCCTCTCCCTCCCCACCTTCTCCCTCTCTCTCTTTCTCTCTATCTCTCTCTCATTTAATACATGAAAAAAATCTGTTGTCATAAACTATAGAATATAGATAAATTACAAAGAGGCAACTACAAAAGACAAGTAAAATTAATCTGAAATATATGACAAGATCATATTGATGTGATTTTTTAAAAGATTTTTATCTTGATATTGCTCTTATCATTTTTAAAAAACTTTTTTTGTGTGTTTTTTTGCATTTTCTATCTAGGCCCAATGGTGCCAACTCTCCAAGGATCAGTGTGAAACGCTTAAAGCAGGACTTGGGACTCACATTGGAAGGTGACTTTCGAATAGTGCTCTCCACTGCAGACAAACTAAAGCCTGGTATATTACATTTTGTCTGTCATGGAGGGCGCAGTGCCAAATATGATAGTGAGTATTTACCCAACATGGCTGATGTTTTGTAGCGGTATGTTATCAAAATCTGTCGACATTTCACAATTATATTGTGATACAAACAATTGAATGTGGCCTTACTTTAACTAATGTAGGCTTAATAGTTATGTTATCAATTTCTATGATCAATATACTTTTGTAAAGCAATAAGAGTAAAATGGATCAATCAAAAGAAACCTGGACTGATGTTATGTTTGTTTATCGCATTTTATTATCTAGATCACAGGTATTGTAATTGCAATATACTCGACCTCATACAATGCAGAAGACATAAACTGGGTTTTATTCTAGGTATAATGAAAGCACAAGTTAAATCTGCAAAGTAACCACATAATTCAAATTGCTTGGGATTTGATCTAAACTTCGAATTAAGAGGATTTAAATACAGAACACATGTTTTAAATTTAGCAGAAAGTTACTTACTTTATTTGAAAAACTGCGTTTATATAGTTCCCTATGGCTTTTTTCTAAACCAACCTTCTCCCAACGCCATTTCTTTTAGAGGCATGTCTTGGGCAGCAATAAGCATTGAATTTTGCTTGACAGATAGTACTTTTGTAATGCCTTTGGTGGTGTAAAATTCAAATTAAGAGAATAAAACCAGAAAAACTATGAGTGCAATTTCCATAAAGCCAAAGAGAAAGTATTATCATGTTCTCTTGCGGGATTTGGTTTATGAGAAATTCAAATTATCAGACTTCAGTTTGTGAGGTTTCCACTGTATCATTTTATCATCATATATCGATAATCACCTTTTATATTAGATATGGAATGTCCTTTTAGCAAATAATTATTGATTTCAATTAAGGAAATACAAGCCATTTAAGCTCAACAAAACGTAGGGTTTCCTGAGCCACCTGTAATTCAATGTTAAAAGCAAATTATAGATATTTCATGCCACAGAGTTAAGCTTGTGCCATAAACACATTATGCTGCTTATAGATATATTTTATAGTCTCAATAGTTATCTTGTATTGCTAAACAAGGAAATGGTTTTTGAAGTTGCAGAAATGTTTCAAAGGAATATATGTTCAAGTTATAGAGCTGCCTATGCTTAGTTATATAAAAGGTGTCAAGTTAAAATGAAAAAAAATGTACCTCCTTTATTTTTGGACAAAGTAGTAAACCTTAGAAACTGAAACTTTCTCCACATATTGTTCATATGTAATGTTTATGGCTTTCTGGCAATATTTTTCTTTCAAAAATTTTTAGTAGATGATTATAAAACAGCATTATAAAAAGACAAGAGAAAACTAGTAAAAGTTCTAACCGATTCTTCGTGTTGCCAATTTAATGACATACTTCTGCTTCTTTCAAAATATATTGCCTGCTACAAGAAGGGCTTATATATCTAGTCACATCCCAAGGTGTTTTGCTTTAAATCTAGAAAATATTCGTAACTTACTCCAAAAAAAAAAATAGAAAAGATTGGAGTGCAATGAGGAATACAAATATTGAGCAAAGGTTTATGAAAAATCATTTCTATGCCTATTTTTGTGTTACTGCTTTAAAAAAAATAAATTTCATAATCCATTTAAACATTACACGCTGCATGGTTTATTGGTAAATTCAGATACACAATATTTTGTAAGTAAATTGAAAAAAGAACCATTGTATTAGAAGGATACTAGATGCGATCATATCTTGTGCCAAAAATGTCATATAGACCAGCCAGTCAGCACTTTTTTACACAGGAAGTGTCCTGTAAATGATTTAAAAGCTTTTCAGATATTTTTATCACTTTTTTAATTACCTTTCTTATTTTTACTATGAAACATTTTCAAAGGATCTTTAGCATGTATTAAACATATATAAAAAGGAGAGGAAATAATCATACATTAGCAGGATTTTTTCAATCTTACTTTTAATTTGAATAAGTTTTTGTATGTATAACAAATAACAATTAATTATTTCAAACCTTACCTTTTTTTTTTCCTTATATTTTGAAAAGCATCTATGAAAGGCATTTTGCAATAAATTGCTTATTATATTAATAATTATGCTAAGTTAAACTCTTGGTCTTAAAACAAAAATGCTGTAGTGTTGTAACAACTAATTTATTTAGGATAAAATGTGCATTTTCTTTTAACCTGTTGGGTCTAAATCTGAATGATTAATGACTGAAAAAGTTTCAGACTCACAAGTTCCTGACTGAATGCATTTTTTTTTAAACATTTAAAAAAAAGTAACATTTCACTTTATGCCTACCCGTATGGTCTTGAACTCAGTCAGATGGTGTGATAACAGCAATATTGAATAATGTAAATAGCGACTAATTTGGGTTCGAAGAAAGATGATTTTGAAAAATAATAATGGAATTAATAAAAGAAAAGAAAGATGTTTTTATGAATATCATTTTAGTCTCATTGAATTTCTTGTATGCTGCGATAGGGCTATGCTTACTTTCATCCTTTTGCTCTGTGTCACATTTTTTTATTTATCATTTTGTCTTGAAGTAATGTTTTCTGTTGAAACTGCCTGACTTGAACAATGTAAATTTTATACTATTTTGTGCCAATTGGTAAAATAATTACATGATATTATGAAAATTTGACTTACAAATATTAAAAATCTTTCACTATGCTCATTAATGATAAAATTATCTCTTCTGACGCTGGAAGCTAAATGCTGTTGAATTACTAGCTGTCCCTCAACAAGCTTATTAGACTGTGCATCTACATGGTGATAAAACTTCTTTTTAAATACAACATAGTTCATGAGTCACTTTTTTAAACTCCGCCTTAGCTCCTTCACATAATTATATACCTCTGCATGATAAGACAATAAACAGGAGATTTCACCATTTCAAAAAATATGATCTAGATTTAATGCTATTAGTTCTGGAGAAAACAAATTTATAGCACAAAATGAGCTAAAATTTATATTGCATATTTTTAATTTTTATAAATAACTGTCAACAGTGTTGTGACTATTTTGTTGGTGTTAGCATTATTAGAATTTAGTTCCATTGTAGTCATAGTATGAGTATTAAATTAGCGTGATACTTTGCAGAGGAATGAAACAAGAAACCTTTTTTTTAACAAGTCTATAAGTGATACAAAGATAAAATAGTGCTTGAATATCACAAAGAAGTTGTCATCATATCTGTGAAAATGAAATCTTTGGCAGCATTTTCTTGTAGAAAATCTTTTCCTTTTTTAAAATGTGAATTTGCTGTGATTTTTTCAAAATAGCTTAGAAGAAATGCATTTTATTTGCGTGGCATGTGTTTTTGTATTGTTCATCCTTGTATTATTTTTTAATGGACACCTGTGCATAAATCAATCCAATACTTGCGAATAGTTTTTGATAAGCCCTCTGTGATAGTCCGCTACTTGCAGCTCTAGATGCAAGCATTTTTTTTAAATCAAGGACTAACTTATTATTCTGACCCTTCACACCTGTTTAATTGTTCATGTTCAGATTGTTTTTTGGGTATATGTTTGACGGACTCGAAGGGTGGAAAAGTATTATGCTCAATGGATCATTGCCAATGTGTTATTTGCCAAGCTTATTGTAAAAGATGCAAGCCATGGCAGTAATTTTGTCATACTCAATAATTAAAGTTCAAATATGTCTTTTCTGTAGATAAATATTAACCATTTGTTTGTGCAAAGATGAATACTTAAACTGTCTACTGTCTTGTCACTAAATAAGGAATTTTTAATTTTACCATCCTGCTAAAATATACCATGTTTGTAATTTTTTTTCATTGACTGATGTTACTTACTTTTTTTTTTTTTTAATGAGAAAACTTTTGTGGCCATTCCTGGCAAAATTATATCAGTATTGGTGCCTATGTTTTTTTTTTCTCTTTCTAAGTCAGACGTTTTGAGTTGGAAATTAAATATGTGATTGTTTCAATCTTGAACATGTTTTGTTATAAATACAAATGTCATTTCAGGGTTTTAATTAGCCTTGCAAACCTGCCTAAAAGTTACAGTGTACATTCTTTAAGGAGGTTAAGCACAGGCAGGAAATCTTTCTAGAACTTCAGAGTCCCTATGAAACATGGAATCAAGCTATTTAATCAAAGTATTAGATTCAGTTTGAAATTGTTCTCTGTTTTCATATTTAATGTCATGTTTAAGCAAGATGGACCAATTGCTTATTGTGCATGTGATTAACTCTTTTTTTTTCTTTTTCTTAAGATGATATTTAAATAGCCAAAGCATTTTAAAGCAAGATGGACCAATTGCTTATTGCTTATTGTGCATGTGATTAACTCTTTTGTTATCTGCAGCTTGGTCTGATTTATCCCAATCTGCTTCCATAGCAAACAGAAGGCGTAGAAAGATAAATGAGATGTTCCATGAAAACGCTTGTCTGATACTTGATGTATGATACTTGATATTATTTTCAGTTATTTTGTTTTTATTTTTGTTCAAAAGCTCTTACAGAGTATTTTAAACAGGCAATCATTATCATGTATAATGTATTATATTTGCAGAAAACTTAACTGCTCAGTGAAAATGTTTTAGTGTCATTGGAATATTCAGTGGAATCATTTGACTTGTGATGGAAGTTATTGTCAGCGAAGATGCAGGTTAAATCATTTGTGTTTATTTTTTATGAAATAAACATTGTCACTTAAAGCTGTATTTTTAAAGCGTTTTCATTTGTGTCCCTATCTCAATTTAAATTCCATCCTATGTAAACCATTTGTTCACATTGTAAATAGCTGTCCCTATGGGAATTAAAGTATTTTGATGTTTTTTCTTTCGTTGCATCTTGGTGGTTTTATATCTCGTAAAGTTGGAGATCCAAACTCTTTCCTCAATTCATGATTAACAAAGTTTATATGTAATAAATATCTCCTGCTTTAATTTTATTTCGCTTCATTTTGACAATGAGGAAAAAGTCAAAACTGAAGAAAAAAAACATAGATCGGAAAACATGTTTTATTGTTTGAAAGTAGTTGAATTTTCCTGATGACTGAAAGATTATTAAAGCCCCCCCCCCCCCAACGAAATAACTCTTACAAAATCAATGAAGGTGAAAACATTCTGACATTTTTTTCCTCACTTTCTTGCCAATAATGCCTTCATTTGAAAAAAATATTTTTAAATGCTAATTCAAGTGCGGGAGGAAATAAAAAAAAAATGAAGAAAAGAGATTTAAGCATTAAAATTAATTTACTCCTCACAAAGAGTAGCACCTTGCCACTGGTGGGGAGGCTTGCGTGTCTGAATGACCTCTATAGCTATGCTGGCTGGAGATTCGTCTCCTGACAGAGTCACCCAAGCCAGACAGATCGAAAAGTAGAAGAAGACTAATAACACTCATTGGTCTTCCAGGTTGGGGGTTGGGCGTGGGGCCAACAACTTGTCTCGTGAGAAAAACAAAACTGTTACAGAAACTGCAACAGATATCGCCAGGACTGTTTGCTCTTGCCGACGATCTTCTTTATGGTGGTTGACTGGGTTTTGCGAAAGTCAACTACAGGCCAAAGGACGGGTATCAAGTGGACCTTCATGAGGCAACTGGAGGATCTTGACCTTGCAGGCGACATCAGCCTTCTCACAAAGAAAACGAGATGCACAAGAGAAGCTATATCGCGTGTCAGAAGCCGTGAAGACTGGACTTCAGATAAATATCGGAAAAACTAAGGCAATACACATCAATAATAGACAGGCAGGCCCACTGCAGCTGCATCAGTAAAACACCAAAGAGGTTGGCAAGTTTTTTAAATTTGCACCTGCATTGTTGTAAGCAAAGACGGGGGTGGTGGACAGGTCGTTCTTACTCTATGGCTCAGAACGTGGCGCGTTACCAAGACCAACAGCCATAGAATTAACCCTTACAAAATCAATGAAGGTGAAAACATTCTGACATTTTTTTCCTCACTTTCTTGCCAATAATGCCTTCTTTTGAAAAAAAAATATTTAAAAATGTTAATTCAAGTGCGGGAGGAAATTAAAAAAAAAAATGAAGAAAAGAGATTTAAACCTTAAAATTAATTTACTCCTCACAAAGAGTGACACCTTGCCGCTGGTTGGGAGGCTTGCGTGTCTGAATGACCTCTATAGCTATGCTGGCTGGTGATTCGTCTCCTGGCAGAGTAACTCAAGCCAGACAGATCGAAAAGTAGAAGACTAATAACACTCATTGGCCTTCCAGGTTGTGGGTTGGGCGTGGGACCAACAACTTGTCTCGTAAGAAAAACAACTCTATTAGTGTTACAGAAACTGCAACAGATATCGCCAGGACTGTTTGCTCTTGCCGACGATCTTTATGGTGGTTGACTGGGTTATGCGAATGTCAACTACAGGCCAAAGGACGGGTATCAAGTGGACCTTCATGAGGCAACTGGAGGATCTTGACTTTGCAGGCGACATCAGCCTTCTCACAAAGAAAACACGATGCACAAGAGAAGCCGTGAGGGCTTCAGATAAATATCGGAAAAACTGAGGCAATACACATCAATAATAGACAGGCAGACCCACTGCAGCTGCATCAGTAAAACACCAAAGAGGTTGGCAAGTTTTTTAAATTTGCACCTGCATTATTGTAAGCAAAGACGGGGGTGGGGGGACAGGCGAGGACATCGTATGCCGAATCAACAAGGCCCGATACGCTTTCAACAACCTTAGACCAATCTGGAGGTTTACAGTCCGAAACAAGATCAGGATCTTCAACACCAACGTAAAGTCGTTCTTACTCTATATGGCTCAGAACGTGGCGCGTTACCAAGACCAACAGCCAAAATCTGCAATCATTCACCAACAGATGCATGAGAAACATCCTCAACGTTAGGTGGCCTGAAGTTATCCCGAACATAGAACTGGGTCGGTCGCCCAAAGCCGTGGCGGCAAAGCACCGATGCTGAGATAAAAGCCGCTGGTAGTACATGTACATGGGTCGAGCTAAAGAGGACCAACCAGAACCGAGTTCGGTGGAGGGGATTCGCTGCGGCCCTATGTTCCACAGGGAACATAAACTAAACTAATTTAAATTTATTAATTATAATGAAGAAATGTAGAAATGTATGGTTTAAGTGCTAAAGAAATAGGAAAAGACAAAACTGAGCGAAAAGAAGAAAGAAATCAGAGAATACATGTAACGCGAGAGGAAATCTGGGAGACAGAAAAACATTGACACTGTACACTGACACCTGGCTGATGTGTTAGGGTGGAGTCTCGCTGTTCCCATCAGGGAGATATATGGGCGCTTGTCATGGCAGGCGAGATCTGTGCGGTGACGGGCAGAGCTCAGGCTGGCTGGGGACTCGGGACACCACTGTGTGGGCTTTGGGCCGTGTGTCGCTCCTCAGCGCTCAGACAAGCACTGCTGCTTTTTGTTGCTTTCTTCAGTCACTCAGTCTAAAACACAGTATGGTGTTCACGTCATTGCTGCATTTAAAATAGTCTTCAAAGTTGTTTAATAACAATAATGATAATAATAATATTTGTTTTAGTGAAATGGATACATTTATTAGGAATAAAATACTAGTTTTCTTCATTCTACGTGTCACTTTTTTGACCAGGCGTTTCAATTCACCTGCGCCTCCGCCCCCCCCCCCCTTCCCTCGGGCTCCACCCCTACCAAGGAAACAACAACAACAAAATGCTAAAACAACAACAAAATTTATTCAACACTAAACAAAAACAAGAGCCAATTTTTTTTGGTATCGTTTAAAATGTTCATGCTTGTCGAAAGAAAACGAGACCACTTTGCATATTGCATTTGCAAAGCTTTGTTTAAGCCTCAAACAATGCAATGAATGCACCCGCAAGTTCCTGGTGGCAAACTGAGCTGAATGGGGGCGACGGTACGAGCCAGTGGTTGTCTTGTACAATTATGTAAAAATTTGGTGTTCCTTTGGTAAGGTTGTCTATCTCTCGTCCTATGCGACCTTCTGTCCAGTCACCATGTTATGTTTAGAGTTGTTGCGTGAAAAATGTGGCGTTACAGTGGACTATTATTCCATCGCAGTCTTGAGGATCTCTCTTACTCCCCTCTCAACTTTTACATTTTTGATTCTTTCTAGGTCAAAAACTTTTACATTTTTGATTCTTTCTAGTCAAAACACTCGGTCTATGAGAGAACAATTAACCATAATGCTATTCTGTTTTCACTTGTCAAGTTGTCGACATTTCGCGCCATTTCTCTTCTTAACCCTCTCACCTAAAGTGGTATAGCATTGCTGCTGATGTTGAACGTTAAAAAATCAACGCACTCACTCACTCACTCTCCCAAATGATAAGCAAAATTCTTCTTATTGCAAACTAAAGTCTTCAATTAGATTTATATCCTTTTACTAAAACAAGTACTTGTTCATGTATCATTATGCAGGTCTATGAACAGACAGGCAGAGTACCTGCCATGTTTCACCAGCTCCCCTGTCCCCTAAACCCTCCATATCCTCCATCCATCACCCTCCCCAGCCTAACTAAAGAGCTCCAAATCCTTCGGCCCGAACATCCGTGCAACAAATCTCGCGACTTTTATCTCAGGAGACACACACGGACGGCTGGGGCATGACCAAGTACTGGAGACACGACCTAGAAGGAAACTTTACACCTTTGTATTCACTACCAATATTATACAGCTTGAAAACCGTGAATGTGACAGTATATAACAGCGAGCGCACGTTGACGATGTCTAATGTCCGGGACGACTTACTCTCTAACAGGAAACAGCCAACATGTAGCATCAACATCTACTATATCTAGGTAGTTCGACAACCTATGGCCATACCGACAACTGCTTACCTGCCCGGCCATTTGACAGAACTTTACAGAAAACTTAATGGCATTTTTATACGGTGACATCACGATGATACGAAACATTCTACTAAAGGAAAGCAACTTGTCAAGTTACGACAGAGTGAGAAGTTATTCGCATTAATTACTGACGGAAAGAAACAATTTCAAGTGAAAAGGTTGCTTGTGTGCTGAAGAGGAAGCCACAGAGGGACTGAGGTTTCGTTACATATCGAAACGTTCCGTTGTATTGTCGAAATATTCCAGTGACTATTATTTAGAAGACTGGAGATTCTTATAAGGGAATATTTCACTTGTTTGATGCGATATTCATGTCAATACACGGCAGTTTGTAAATGGTAAGTTTATGATAATCTATCTTTCAAAATCAGCCAGTTTCTTTTTTTTCTTCTTTTCACACAAAAAAGTTCGAATCTTAAGCGAGATATCTTACTGAGGTATTGGCGAGTATTTCTTAATCTTGCCACTGAGCAATTGTTTTAAAGATAGAGAGAGGGAGAGAATGATAAAAAGAGGAAGAGAGAAATGATACTCCTTTGTTTCCAAAAAAGCCACAACATTTTTTTAAAGTACTGATTCCAATGTAGAAAATATTGGTTAAACCCCTTTCGTTATAGTCAAATACTTTTGATATGCATCTAATTTTCTTATCATAAATTAGTTGCTCTAAGGTTATACACAAAAATGTATAACGTAGATGAAGTATTTCTCATTTGAACCTCAGTTTTCGTTTTTTAATATAAATCTGAATTTTAAATGACTTTACAGTTGATACAATTGCTTTCCCTTGTAAACCAAAGATACCAAACAATCACAGAATTAAGTTTAACAATAATACAAGAATTTACATCAAGGTTTGTTTTCAATTATCAAAGAACGATTGATAAAGTGGAAGCTTATTGGCAAAACAGAGACATAAAAAAGCTACTCGTTTTTTACGTCACAAAAATAGTTTGTTCCTCCTACCCGCTAGAACTGTAAAATTGCTACCTTAAACTTAAAGTAGAGCGTACCTGCCGTGCGTTATACCAATCTTATCCATTAATTTGGATTTGACAACAGCAGAATAAAAAAGAGTTTGAGCTCTACAAATCCAACTATTGGCTTGCGTGCCTTTCCATTAACAAGAACGAGATGCATTACATGGTCAAGATAGTCAGTTTAAATTGCACAGAATTATTGGCATTTTAAACAAAGACCTGTCAAGGGATGTAGATGTATCGAGGTTTGAATACTTAGGTTTGTACTTTGTAATGATCGCCAAATCTATACGGAATAATTAGTTCTGAAGCAGTTTTAACGTTCCACCATCTCCTACGTCACTACCAGAGTATGATACGTGAATAAGACCGATCGAAGAGAAACACGGTAGTATCATTTCCCAATGTTTAACGGAGGCAAGTAAAATAAAATATCTTTATGGTCTACAAGTTAAAATCCCCGTATCTTTAGAGCTAGATTCTACTTTTTCTTTTAAGCAAAAAGAAGTGTAAAATACACTGTATTTGACTGAAGGAGGCAACGATGACCATACAGAAAATTAAACGAGAACAATTTTCAGGCATGTCTAAATTTTTTTCTGTATTGTATCTCCGTTTTCAAAAAAAAAATTATTGACGGCATAAGTAGCCAATCCTTATACAAATCATAAAAACAACCACACGGAACGGTGTTCATTGAAGGTTTGGCGTATTTTTATTTCTCTCTCCATCATTATCTAAATTTGAAATAGACAGCACTTGTTTCGGCAGAAAAAGACATTATAATTAAATAGGCAGAAACACTATAGACACAAACACAGTTGTTCTTTCAAAGCAGTAGCCATATTGATATTACATGTATCGCTAATGTGTTTTTTTATTTTAATTATTATTAGAGGATCAATATTACATTACGTCATTTTGATATTTATTGCAATCGCCATTATCATATTCAATATTTTTGATTATTCTATTTTTTCCTCTCTCAGGTTGTTCATCTCATGAAGAGTTCTTGTGAAGCGGACACCGACCAAATATCCCCAGATCAATTAAGCCATAGCCGCCAATATGAATTTTACATAGAACATACCAAAAACATAACAACTGAGTATAGACTTAGTAGTCTAGTGGGATACCCAAATTAATTGTAGGCCTACATGAATTGCGAAAGACGGTTTTATAAGGCTACAATGACGACGGTAGATTTCACCTTCGAGACAAGGCCAAGAATGGCTTTAGGTCTCCAGATCCTGCTTGTGTTTCTGGTGTCGCCCGCCCATGCAGGGACGATCAGGGGAACCGTCCTGACCTGCCACCCTCGGGACAGGGATCCGTGTGCAAACTTCCCGGAGCTCTGCTCTGCAGGGAACGGACTCTGTGTTGTAAAAGTGAGTTCAACAGTAACCGTTCTTGAGGACGTGTTCTAACGGCATTTGCCGTAATATAATTACGTGAAGCAACCAAGGTAAATCGGGTGCAAGTCCAAATGTAGACTTTTACAGTTATTCAAAGTGCTTAAGATGCGTTAATGACCTTTAATTCAAACTCTGTCATTGCTAGAACCAGATAATTATTTTTATTTGAACAAGAAAAAGACCAAAACTTAGTAAATTTTCAATATTTGGAGGGCTTTAGCTCGAAATTTATACCAGGGACTTGTGCATGCTTCACCCTGGTTGCCTCACATAATTATATTCAGTAGGTAGTGTGAGGATTCGAGGTTCAAATTTCAACGTGCCCCCCCCCCCCTCCTGAAATATAACCAAACAGGATGCATTTTCGGCGATAGGATAACCCGAAAAATCTTATTCAGAGAAGGGGACACTACCTAAGATTCGAACCACGTTTGGTCCAGAACATAAACCGATTCAGCTAAAGGCGCTTCAAGTTGTTATCCTTTATACATTCCAATCATAGTTTGTTAAAAAAAGGTGAGAATGTTCATCACGCATTTTCTCATCATCATTGGTGTTTCGGTGATTTGATAAACTATATTTTTGTTTTAGCTGGTAACAGTTACAATCATTTGTAAAAATTAAATTCACGAAAAACTTTTAAATTAATGTCTTTCCAAAAAATATGCCTCGAAGAAAAATTTATATTTACTTTTGCTTTTATCAAAACTATTTCGCAGTGCAGAATCTAAAGATTGACAACAACAAATGTTTGCGAATGATTTTTTCATCTAAATCAACCTCAAGCATATTGTAACATTATAAAGTGTTCAATTTTTCATGCCTTAGTGTTTCATTTCGATGTAGTTTCAATATATTCCCCCCTTCCCTGCAAACATCTTACATTAGCTGATCGCCGCTGCCATCTTGAATCATACGTCCTATAATGTGTATTAATCACCAATATCGTCTATGTTTCTGCCACCAGAAACCCTGTGAGTACGAGTGCGTTTGTCCGCCGGACGGCCGAGTGGGCCGGGACTGCAGCAACGGGATGAGCCAGGCGAGCGACGGGGCGGGTTCAAACCCCGCGGACTCTCCCGGTACGGCCTCCAGAGACAAGCAGGTGGACAGCCTACTGGTCTTTCCGCCGGACCTCTTCTGGGACCTGAACCATGTCGCGCAGCAGGAGGACTTGATCAAAACAATACCTTTCCCTGATGGCACCACCCCATATATCACTACTCCCCCATCACTCGCAAAACGACTGAAGTGCGTACAAATGCTGCAAACTTTCCTGCAAAAATAACAACTGCTGAGGTGTTTACCACATCGCCTAACTCAGCCTTTAACCCTGACACCACGTCAAGAACAACTGATGTGGTAACAATTTCTCCTCCGTCTGCTGATAAACCAAGCACGTATATGGGCAGCGGGCCTGATTCCGCGACACATGCAACTCAGAAACTGGAAGGTTTCATCTCCGAGTTTTCAAAGCCTGTCCCAGAAGGTTACACCCAACCGCCAACCACGTCATCATATATAACCAATGACATAAAGGCCCGGACACTATCTCTAACGACATACGACGTTCCTTCTGTTGCCCCAACCTCTCTTCCCCCCACTACAGCTGCAGGAGGTCCACAAGGCTTTCTTCCACTCTCCGAGTCTTACACCGGGAAACTGAACCGTCCCTCAAATCCCCAGCATGTAGCCAGAACACCCAGCGCCGAGGAACGCGCCACACTTCTTTCCAACGCCGTCTTGCCAGGGAATTTGGAAGCCCAAACTTCCAAGCCAAATCTTGAACACCCATTAAGCACACTGCCCGACACGCATCCACCAACAAGTGGAACTGAATTACGTCGTACGACCGCCTCTCCAGTCTCCCATACACCCGACAGCACAGTAGCTAATGAAACAGCATCTCAAAAGAACAATATTCCTGGCCACAGCAGTTTCCCAACATTTTTTGAAGGGAGTCCATCTGGTTCTGCTCAAGAGCCATCCACTGACAAGGCTCTTAACCGGATGGTTCATCGAGTATTCCACCCGATGGAGGCATTCCAGATGCACCCAAGACCTTAACATTTCTAAACTTAAGGCGCATCAAAGACTGCTGAGACTCAATCATCTTTGAAAGTTTTAACTGACTTTCTGTTTTGGGAGTTAGTGTGTCTATACCAAATGCTAATGATGGTTCCCTTCTTTAGAACCACCTCTGCACCCGCATTCTGGGCAAACTAATTAAGTGACAACTAATAACATATTCTTTTAAATAAACGGCAACAATATACTCCTAATAAACGTGTGTGATATGATACTCTGATGGAAAAAAACATGATCCGGAAAAGGGTGGCAAAAACTACAGACACTATCTAAATCTTCTCTGTGCTCTTGTCTATGTGATAAAACTTGAACTCAAATGTGCCGCTGATAACATGGTGATTAACATTTAAGTGGAGTAACGATGCAGCCGCAGTAGATGAGACTTTTGTAACCTTTAAAGATGTGAAAGCCGGAAGAGAGTGGTCGTAAAAAAACAACACACTCTCACGTTAACTTAAGAAAAGGCAGAGAAAACAAGTTCAAGGACATTGGCTGTGACCATTACACATGAGAATGAAAAATGTATCTCCATATTTGGACACATTACTGATCATAGTTTACTTAAAAAGTGCAAAAAGCATATTATTTTGAAAATTAAACCATTTTCATACTAACATTGTTCACAATTTGAAAAAAAAGTTATCTTTAAAAAAAATCGTTAGTTATTGTATTCTATTGGTTATGATAATACATAAAAAAAACAACAACAGCCAAAAGCAACAACAAAACAAATCAAAACCATGAACATAATGTGTGAGGTGTGATGTATTAGACATATAAGATGGGAGGGCTGGATCGTCTTATGAAATTTGGTAGCTTTATAGATCAAAAGCAATGGAATTATAACTCGACTTATGTCTTTAAAAAAAAAAAAAAGTAGTCTTACCAAAGATATGCAACAATAACTGTGTATTTCCTTTAAAATGTTTTTTTTTTATTAATTTCATTTCATAAACAAGTAGTGATTAATTACTTAAGAAATTGCGCCGGACCGTCAAGTCTTCAGACAAGGAAGATATGATTAAAACAATGAACTTTGTGAATTGAAGTTGTGACAACTCACCTACTAAGTCGCAGACGGCTATTGACCTTTTCTGTAATTTCCAAGTTTGTGAAAAATAAAAACTATGAGCTTTGGGATTTGAAATAATTACCTGAAATGATCAGTCCTGAAATTTGAGCACGATTATTATTAGTGTAACTGTATACAGTCACATTATTTGCTGTAAATAGTTCGACATCAGAAAAAGTGAACCCAGCTCCTTATTTAAAGCAATTTAGATGCTAAAAGAACCTTTTACGGCGACAGGGCACCACAGCTGCTCACGCGGAACTAATTACATTGACACCGACTCAACAAGGAGGGGGAAAAACAAGGTGGCCAGAGCGGGGATTAAACGCTCGTGTCGTTGGTAAAAAATCTTCTAAAATAATGATTTACCGATCACGTTTGAACATGAAATGGTAACAATACATGTAAAAGTAATATTGCCCTGCTTTGTTTTTGTAATAGGATTATACTGAACCTTGTTAGAAATGAGTATCTTTCGGTTTAGCTGTTTATATGTCAGTAAAATTTATCTTAAAAGTGGGGTCCAGTTTTTTCTTCAACGTACAAAGCAATCTTTCTAAATGAAATGCCTTTTGTTGGCGAGTTTGAACCATATTATGTTCACAAAAGGCAAAAGTGTCTAGGCGACCAAAAGAGGCTACGATATAATAATAATAATTATAAGTGCTGTATTTTCCTACGTGCAGCGAATGAATTCGATAAAAATGAATGCTTCTCATGGACGTTTTATATATCTCATGTTCTATATCATTATAAGGATTGATTTCTAATGTAAATTATTTAAACAAAAACAGTTTATAATAACTCTATACATTGTATAAAACTTAAGAAAAAAAAAACAAACAAAAACACGGAAAATGCAGCCTCTTATGCGGTTTCTTTGAATTTAAGTCTTTGACCATTGTAAAACTTGAGATTTGATACTATGTTATATAAATTTAAGCATGAGACACATCTATTACTTCTTGTTTACACTTTCATACATAGTGTGCTCTTTCTTAAAGCCACTTGGGCCTTATGTTTGCTCAACAGAAAACGATGTTATCCTTTTAGTATAAACAAATCTTCTATCAATTTTAGGTTTAAATTAATAAAATATATCACGTGTAATTGTTTCTTTATCAGAATTTACTTTTAAATAGAATTTCTGTGCTTTTGAGTCCCAAACATTTTGTTTTCAGTCCTTGAAAATAGCACTCTAGATTACTGACACGTGAGGTGTGTGTGTGTGTGTGTGTGTGTGTCGGGCATGTTTCAGGTGTAAAGATCCCCTCTGTTCTGGTGATTTATGCGTTCAATGTGTCACATGTCCCCTCTCTCTAGGTACGAGGCTGAGAGAACTTTATACATGTAGCTAGCAATTATTAGAAACACCGCTGACTTGCCCCAATTAGGACTTTTTAGTTTTGTCGGGGAGTAGCGTTAGGATCTTCCACTGTCAACACAAAGGAGGGAGACAAATAGAGAAAAAATAGATAAATACGTACGAGGAAAGATAGAGAGTTAGTGAGAGAGAGAGAGGGAGAGAAAGGGTGAGAGAGAGGGAAAAAGATAAGGATATAGAAAGCGAAAGAGAGAGAGAGAGAGAGAGAGAGAGAGAGAGAGAGAGAGAGAGAGAGAGAGAGGTGGTTGGGGTTGGGAAAGAGAGTTTTAGTTTGTTGCCGAGCGTCCAACGGCAGCACTACGCAGACTTTTTTGTGGAACAGTCCCAATCCCCTCATCTGGCAATTGAATGTGCTGCTACACAGAGACATTGCGGGATTACCATGACTTCTGTCTCAGCCGATCACATTGTAATAACCATGGGGAAGAAATAAATTGTTTTAAACCGATCGTGGGTTTCGAACAACGGACCTCCCGATTGGGAGTCCAACGCCCTACCACTTGCGCCAGTTCGCCCCGCCCCTCCACTCACCGAGAGACAGATTTTGTTTGTTTGTTTTGTTGCTTAACACACAACCTCAGAACTATTATGCTATGTTTTAAACCGATCGTGGGTTTCGAACAACGGATTTTTTGTTTTGTTGCTTAACACCCAACCTCAGCACTATATATGCTATATTGTCGACGGGCCCCAAAACTTACATCTGACAATTTAAAGTGTTGGTACACAAGAGACAGATCGGGTAGACCTGGACTCCTGTATCAGTCGGTCACATTTAACAGGCACCGAACCAACTAGTAGGGAACGAAATAAGAAAACAATGAATTTTTTGTAGATCGTGGGGCTTGAACCGCGGACGATCCAATCTAGAGACTTATCTCTTGAGACACATTGCTTAGATATTAGAAGTGAGAGTGAGAAAAAGAAGAATATAGGAGGAGGGGGAGGGCGGGAGAGAGAAAGGGAAGGGAAATAAAGAGAGACGCAGAGAGAGAGAGAGGGAGAGAGAGAGAGAGAGAGAGAGAGAGAGAGAGAGAGAGAGAGAGAGAGAGAGTCAAAGAGAGAGAGAGAGAGAGAGAGAGAGAGAGAGAGAGAGAGAGAGAGAGAGAGAGAGAGAGAGAGAGAGAGAGAGAGAGATTGTCATAACATTTAGCATGTAGTTTCATACTTATTTTTCCCGCATATTTTGTTACCTGCACACGCATAATTATGCGATTTAAGGTTTCAATTCGGATTTCACATTCAAGGAAAACACTTTGAAAGAACTTAATCCAGAAGAAATAAATAATTGTCGAGGTCAAACAATCTCCCTAGGGATTATTAAGAGTTTACATCTCAAAAAGTGCATTTCTCTTTGATGTTATTTAACACCTGAGTTGAGTTGTTGAGTACAACGTCCAACATCAGCACTGTATAGGTTATACTGTGAACGGGCCTCAAGACTGACGTCTGACAATTTCATGAGCTTCCAAACACGAGACAGGGCGGGGATACCATGACTCAGCGGGTCACATCAAACTGACACCGACCAAACCAGTAGGGAGCGAAATCGCCAGGGTCGAACCTGCACTTTTTGCGCCGGAAGCCGATGTTCCAGCCCAGGCCACGGCGCCCCCTATTTAAGACCTGGCTCGAGAGGAAACTAGAAGTTGGTGATATAAAATAAGTACGAAATAATCTTTCAATCTGAAATTTAACGGTAGAATCTATGAGAAAATAATCAGACAGGAGGTCAAGGTTTTTTTTTTTTACTTATGGAACGGATCATTATAAATCTCGAAACAGGCATAATTAGTAAAAAAAAAAAAAAAGTTTAGAGCCATGACTGGAAAAGGTTGGTTAATACACGTTGCTTTAGAAGTTTAAAATAAGAAATAAACAAAATAAATAAATAAAAAAAAAATAACATAGAGGACACTCTGACTTCACAATTTTCTAATACAGCTACACGGCGTATTAGATTAAAACGTGGATTTTCAGGTGCAATATAATACTTTAAAATATCTTTTTAGAGTTTTTCTATTTAAGAAAAATTAAATTTTTGTCTCTGGTCTATACACTTTGTATCCCATTGAGTTTTATTAAGACTAGATTGTCACGTAGCAGATGATATTCGTCGGAAGATTACTGAAAACTGAGAAGCAGTTTAAAAGACACTTTTATCAAGATGGCGCAAGACATCGTATTCCTTTTTTTTTCAATACATAGTAAAAACCTTTTCTCTAAGACACACACTAAAGTAATGTTTGCTGATTATTACGCAACATGGAATCTATTAAAAAATTGATATGCATGAACTATGAATTTATGGAACGTATCCCCCCAAAAAGTGTAAAATTGTTCCTTTTTGCCTAGGCCTAGATATAGATCAAATCTTATCTAGATGTAGATCTAGATTAAATTTAGTATTTAAACATACACTGCATAGTCTTAATCTAGACACAATAAAATTATTCTAGATCTAGATCTATACTAAATCTAGACCTAGATCGCATTTTAAAATCTCGATTTATCTAGATTCCAGTTTATTGTAAATCTATAAACATATATCCCAATTAGTTATATATCAAAATAGAGTCTTTCAGAACTGATCTATATTTATTTAGTAATTAAGACGTAGTTTCCATGTTCCAGATCTCGTATTTTTATAGTACTTCACCTGCTCCTATAATTTTCATAATTTAGACTTACATGCCCTACTTTCAGTCATGTCATCAGTTAAGCAGGTGAAGTACTATAGTTTTGTTTGAGATCTAGAAAATCTATATGGGTACAAACAATATCCACAACAGTCCTTGTGAAAAAAGCTTAAAACTTGTCCAGGAGTCCAAGAGTCAAGCCATTTTATTTTTCCATAATCCTTTGCAAGACATGCACTTCATCTCCGTATTGGAAATTGCTAAACTAGAACGTCGAAGCCATAAAACATGTGTTAACAAAGCTTGGATTTATGTCGAAATTAATTGCTTTATGTTGTGCACCTCTGTCCAGTTTTATGGACTGCGCGTATTGTAGTTGACAGAAAAATAATAAATATGCCGAATTTTAATGTCGCAACTAAACAACGCTTTTCACTGCAGCTATGAAAACCCGAATTCATTAAAATGTCTGTTCATACTAATAAATCAAACAGGCAGCAGATGGTAAATATGGGTGGTGGACGAACATATATTTATTTTTACTGCCTGACTTATAAATTTTGACATGTCTATAGTAACCTCACGATGAATTTGACAAGATGGGATGGATATATTCTTCTTCTTCTTCTTCTTCTTCTTCTTCTTCTTCTTCTTCTTCTTCTTCTTCTTCTTCTTCTTCTTCTTCTTCTTCTTCTTCTTCTTCTTCTTCTTCTTCTTCTTCTTCTTCTTCTTCTTCTTCTTCTTCTTCTTCTTATTATTATTATTATTATTGAAATCAATGGACTGATCCTATGCGTAAATGGCCAATAGAGAGAGTTTATTACTCTGCAGTGAATAATCATTTATTAAAGATGCAATACCTTGCTCTTCCTGACATAACCAAATAAAGCAGGCAGTGTGGTATTGATTTTATGAAAGTGTAGCACACCGAGCTTGAACTAACATGTATTCGATCCACGCTGTTGTAAATGAATTGTCGCGATTTTTTCTTACGCTAGACTTTTATAGTTTGTATTGGGGTGAATCAAATTATTGGCAGCAATATGATTTGAGAACCTTCCTGTATTCATTTACTCAGTCTCTGAAACAAAGGAGATTTTTATAACGCATACGGAGATAGAGACAAAACAAAACAACTTTAAAAACCACCACCATCACCACCAACAACAGTACCACCACTACCAGCATCAACAGCAGCAGCAACAACAACAACAACAACAACAACAACAACAACAACAACAACCACCCTTTTTTGCCCTGTTGCTTTTGTGACATCTTTTCGAAAAGATAGGACACAGATTGAAGTGAGAAATTAGATTTTATTTAAAAACAAAAGGCATGTTTATTTATTCGATACAAATACAGAGTGATGTTATAAAAACATGATGGCACGTAATCGAATCAAAATTAAAACATAAGAATGTAGAACACAAGGTCTAAACAAAAGGGCGAATAGGATGAGAACATTCCTGACATTCTGTTGTTGATCAACCGCATAACTGATCTACCAAGTACATGTACCGACCTGTCTACGCATCATTCCCAGCAAACCTGCGTTTCCCGCGCTCCCATGTCGCCACTGGACGCCCGTGGATGGCTGCACGTAGCCTGACACAGGTGACTGTGGGCGCGGTCCCAACACGGACTTGCTTTGTTATGACGATTGGAGTCATTAAACATCTACTTGTTAAGATGATCTTGGAATGCTGCATTGCATTAATTATAATTATTTGTAGTACACTGCGTTAAATACGTCTTGTGGTAGGACTACTGCATCACATGTTTTTTGTAGTATGCTGCAGTGCCCACATAATTAAATACTAAAAAGAGAAATGTTGGGGCGATCATTTTCACGAACGTGCCTCGTCACTCGCGACTTTTCCTTTCACTCGAACATCGGAAAAGAAATCTTGAAAAGTCCTAAAATATGATTAAAATTTAATGTCACATAGGATCAGTTAAGAAAAGAAGCTATAGGTAGACGAGAGATAGCCACTCCTCCCAAATTACCAAAAGGGAGTTAGCTCGGCTTAAATGATTAAAACACATTTTTTTTTTACATTAGAACTTGATATATGTCTTCAGCAAAATTGAGAAGCGACTGACGAGACAGAAATCTGAAAATTTGCACTAAAAAAAAAAGAAATTTTTTTGGGTCGTACAATAATATATTTGATTCAATATCACAACATCAGTTATACATACGTGAGATAAAAAAATAACCCTTTTACATTTACGTTTAAAATTGTTCAAAGTATACACTGTCGGACATACATAATATTATTATTTAAAAATACATACCTCTTTACGCATATACAAGAGTACACATACCCCTACAAACAGAAGTCCGCTAAGTATAGCAATTTAGTAACAGTCTGATGGAGGCTGGTACAAACAAGTTTTTACATCTGTCCGTTCTGGCCCTTTTCTATATTAATCTGTTACTTCTTTGTGATGTTTCGTATTCACTATGAAGAGGGTGGTTTATGTCTGATGCTATACATTTAGCTTTATTCATTACTTGTAAAACATACATGTCTTTGAAAGGAGTTAGTTCACAGTCAATAATTTGGAAAGCTCTAAAAGATGTGAGTCCAAAAGATATTAAACTTTGAATAGAGGAAACATAAAAATTTGTCATAATATTATAGAGGACATTGACAGACTTTAATTCCTTTAAAAAGTACAGGCGTTGATTAGCTTTTTAAATCAGGATTTTAATATGTTTGGTAAAAGAACGTTTACAATCAATGGCGAGGCCGATATATTTTGTATGTGTCAATAACTTCAACTTGTACATTTTGTGTTAAATAATTAAAAAAAAACAACCCATATCCTTTTTGTTTTATTAATGCCCAAGTTTTAAAAGTTAACCTCGCACCATGAAACACACGTGTTAATTTCTTCAAAGTAAAAATCTTCGTAGTTTGTTATTGTCCCGACTAGCCAAGAGTCGCCCGCAACTATAATTAATTGTGTGTTTGTGCCTTTTGTCTGGTAGTCACTGGTGTAGGCAGTGTATAAAACTGATGAAAGCCACATTATAGTGGTCTCATTGTAAGGAAATTAAAAATCCAGTCGACAATACAGACATCAACATGCAAGTCATGTAATTTCTTGATCATAAGATGGGGCTGGATAGTATTAAAAGAAGACGAAAAATCAACAAATAAACTCTTAGCAAAAACTCTGGGTGTCTCAAGATGTTTTAGGACAGTATTTACAAACTTTTACGCAGCATCTTCAACATTCCTTCTTGCTTAATGGGCAAACTGAAAAATATCAAGCCGTTCATTTATATCGGTTAAGACATATCAATCCAATACCAGTTTTTCAAAACATTTAAAAACAATAGATGTAAGCGCAACAGGTCTTAGATCGTTCAGTTGTACGACACCTTACTTTTTAGGGACAGGTATGATTTCTGATGTTTTTCACACTGTTGGTATTGTGTGTTTGCAATGACATACTGAAAATATAGCTCATGTAAATATCGATGCTAACTCTTGGTAACACAGTTGAAGAATTTTCGTTTTAACCTTGTCATGACCAAAGCTTTTGTTTACATTGCGTTTTTTGTGTGTGTGCACTGACA
>RQTK01001077.1:67574-85996 GCA_003991915.1 Elysia chlorotica
CTTTACATTACCATAAAAAAAAAAAAAAAAAAAAAAAAAAAAAAACAACAACAAAAAAACCAAAAAAAAAACCCCAGCAAATAAAAATAACACTGTGCGAAAACTCTACTTAGTAAAGAGGTTATCCTCAAGGTTTCAGACCGAAAAATGAATGCGCTTTTAAGCAGACCCGGAAACTCTAATTACCCACAAGCCAAGTGAAGAGGAATTTCCGGTTATGAGTTCGGCTGTATTAAAATAAATATATATACATATAAATTATATGAGCCATTTAAATACTTTAAAACAGGTATTCCTCTAACTAAAAGCCGTCTATAATGTCTCAAATTAGATCGAGAGAAATAGAGGAAACTTAATTTTTGCACTTTAGGGTCATCAAGTTAATAAAGTCTACACCAGAGACATGCTGTTATCTTTTCCCTGAATAAAACGATTGTTGACTAGAACTGATTGTAGACATCGTCTTCTGTGTCTTAATTGATATGAGTGTAAAAATAAGCTGATCTTTAAAACATTTTTCTTCTTTTTTTTTCCTTTTTAAAAATTCTTTTCGTCATTTTTTTTCCTGCCAGTGTTTCTCACCTTGAGCCGCTTTCTGTATCGCTCTTTGCTTCTGCCCCCCCTCTCCCATCGTTTATTCACATCTCTCCAGACTCCATGGTTCATATCTTTTTCTCTCTACGCCCCCTCCTCCCCCTTCTCTCTCTCTCTCTCTCTCTCTCTCTCTCTCTCTCTTTCTCTCTCTCTCTCTCTCTCTCTCTCTCTCTCTCTCCCTCTTTTTCTTCCTTCCTCTCTCTCTCTCCTTGCATGTCATCTCCTACTTATACTCTTTTCTTGGATGACTGAAAGGTAAGTAACATGGCAACACCTTAATTATACTAAGCTTGGACTACGGCGTCTCTTTCGTAAAGATATCTATTTTACTTTGTTTATAGGTTTTGAAAAAAGGTAACAATAGAAAAACGACTATTCTTTCACACAGAATTAATCTTAGTGAATTTACTGATAAAATTATTTTTAAACACGTTGATAAAAAGCTCTTAACGTTTGGATAGAGCCGTGTCCTCTTAACTGTCCATATAAAGTAAATATTTGAATGATTGTTACTTAACTCCAGAACTGAACATAAGTCAACCTCGAGGCAATTGCGCTACGTACATCGACACCAGCGGTAGCGGTCAGCCGACATGTGCAGCAGACGAGATTGTTTACTTTGACCTTGAGACTTGTCAGTATGCTTGCGGTGCATTGGACAGACTTTCGGCGGGCTCGGAAAATATACAACACTAGCACAGTGGATGGCCGGGTACCAGATCTCTGAGAAACCTTAGTATAGAATCATATAGTGGATAAAGGTTTTTGGTGGAATAAAGCACGAGATGAAGGGAAAAATGTTCGTTAACTATTATTCTTTTTATTATCGTTTTCGTATGTGTTGATAACTGTTGTCTTTAATCTTTGTAATGTGTTTCTATATGATCTCTAAAATATTTTCTAAGGTCACCTAAAATGTAAGAGAGTTATATTTTTACCCCATGTAGCTTACAATTTTTAATTACAACGCCAATAGTAATATAATAATAATTATGGGGGTGGGGGGTGGGGGGGCAATTAAAAATAAATAACAATAAAAAAAGCTAATTTTAAATAAAACAAAACAAAATAACAAGAACAACAAATAAACAACACTAAAAAACACGAAGATTTTAAATCATACACATCTGAAAACCTGGAAATAAAAAGATCATAATAACGAAACTAAATAAGATTGTTGCTTTATGGTGGTGAGATTATCAATTATGTTCACGCTGCAGTGAACAAAAACTATATTTCATGTAGATTTCAAAAATTGAATAAAGCTACCCATTTCACTAGAAAACCAATGATTCATTCATGATAAATGCTATCTTCACGCAGTAATGTAGCACATTGTAAAATTGCTTGGCGGGTTAATAATTGAAGGGAAACAACTACTTAGACCAGTCAATCAGACCAACCTGTCCTGGCTTCGCTGATAAAGTGGTCTACCACATGCACAAAACATCTGAATACGTTTCGACCTTGCAGTTTCCCCTTCAGTAGAATTGGTTGCTATTTTCACACCAGAATTGGTGCAGGTTTCACGGTGGCAGATATTGATAAAAAGATTTACGGTGCATTGTAGCCCACGCAAAAAGTATTAACTACAGGAAGCTATTTTGGTGTCCCAAATTAATCTCAGTTAGGCCCACATAAAAAAGCAACGCTACTAAAAGCAATAATTATTTCGGATCGAGAATATTTCCCTTTTTTTTTATCAGAGCAGCTTGCAATATCGTTGAAAACCCTCCTCTTAAACTACTGCAATGGATCTCTTCAGATTTGAAAGCATTTTTTTTTATTATTAACTTTACAAAGACTTGTGATATTGATTTTTGCAATCTACCTGCACGGATTCATTGAAACTTGAATAATTACAAAGCCACTACAGTGGGGAGGAAGAGAGGTGTTATACGCTTGAACTAACCGGTTTAATCGATTTTCGGCTCTTAGAGGGATTTGGGGAGAACAGAGCTTTAAATGCTTTTTGATTAAGAACGTTATGTATCTCTATTACTTCCTCAATCTGCTCGTTGGAAATGTTGCCTAGGACGGAACAGCAAATGAGCTTTTAAGGGGAAATAATGGGTTATTTCCCTGCCCCACTTATTGTTCGATAACAAGCCTCTACCATTGCTTCGCTACTTTATTATTTTCTGAATGAAAATGACAATATAATATCGCGTATTTTTTTATGTGATTGGTTGCAAAGTGGAGTTGGAACCACTGCTAGAGATCACGATAGTCATGATATCAATTTTAGTTAAAGAACACTCTGAACAAGGAGATGCTAATGATAAAAATGGCATTGCTGCTTTTGCTGCCGCCGATGAGGTTGATGACTATTATGATGGTTGTTCAAGTAATCTAAAAAATTGGAAATGTTGCGGTGCAAATTTATTGGAAAAAAATGTTTCATTAAAAAAAATCCAATTTCATAATTGGAGAACAGAACATATGATATAGATTTTTATTTTAAAAGACCGAATGAAATGCTTTTTTTTTTTAGTTGTCAGGCATATTTAACCACTTGGCCGTGGGATAAAATCACTCATCTTTAGTCAGATTTGAAGTGAAACGTAAGGAAACACGCCATGTAAACAAAACAGTCGTTATTCGCAATCGTGAACGGATTGGCCATGTTTTTTTTCGGCTTCGTAACATAACCTATGCACAGCGACGACGAAATAGCCCAAAAAGAATCTAATTTATTTTCTCTAGATTCGATTGAGATTTTGGACTCTTTGGTTCTAAAAACCTTGGTTTTTTTTATTGAATTGCAAAAATTTGTTTAATTTTACCGAATTATTTGTATTGTGATTGCTGAATAAAATACGTGGCAATGAAAAATTAAAGAAAACCAAGATGCTTTCCTTTGCATATTTTAAAACAGCGAGAAGGTTATTTTTACCGGGCTCACACTTTTCTTTTCACACTCATTTGTTTTGATTGTGTGCCTTTTGTTTACAATATATTTTTTTAATTTACCGTACATCAAAACAATTTTAGTTATTTTTTTTCTTCAAGCCATAGTTTTATTCTTCCACACGTGTCAATATTTTCAAAGATGTGAACATAATGTAACATTTTCAATGGTTAAAAGCATTTCATTGCTAGGCCTACTCTAATTTCCTGAAGTTAAATATATGTCTGCTTCAGACACAACAAAAATCACTGTATTGCTTTGTGATATTTTTTTCTTTAAAATATTGTTATCTTCTCTCATATCAGGGAAGCTCAGAACTGATGTAAATGTTTACTTCGTATCTGAATTAAAAAAAAACAACATCGACAACGAAATAAACACAATTTAAACAATCGGCTGAATAAAACAAATATATCTACACGTACTTTAGAATGACTTAAAAGATTCTGAGCTCTTTAAAAATAACGTGGAACGTTATCTGCTTTTTCCATATCATACAAGGGCAAAATATTATTTTTTACTGTTTTAATAACATCGTGAGACCCCGAAACTTTATTTATAAGGCTTCTCCTTAACAAAATACAAACGCACAATCCTCGGGATCTTAATTGACAGACTGGTATAAAAAATGTGATCTACTTCTGAATAATCAACAGCCGCAACTTCCTTTACTGTTTGTCTTTGCTGTAGAAATATGGCTATTTTCCTTACTGGTAGTAATTTACTATATTCATATGGTACTGTTTATGATGGTTCCGACGGCAATGCAGTCTTTTCACTCTTTTTTTATAGAATTTGTACAGTTTATTACTCATTAAAGAAACGCAGTCACAGTTATTGATAATAATAATAAAAAAGAATCATGGAAAATGTAGGTTAATGGCAACAATCAAGCAATAATAGCGGTAAATGAGTGAGCTTAGTTTTGGGAAGCTATGGCATAATCATGTAGCAAGGCTTTCTTTAATTGTAGAGCTAAAAAAACAACGGTCACTTATCAACAACGACGACGACGACAATGACAGCAACAGCAGCAGCAACAACAACAATAACATCAACAACACCAAAAGCAACAACAAAAACAACAACAATAAAAATAACGATAAAAAATCGTCCCCAATAACAATAGTTTTCCATTCAAGAAATCAGAAGATACCGAAAAACGAAAAAATTTTATGTTTTTGTCTCTATAAGTTAACCAAAATGACCCACTGGTCAAGTTCATATTTGTGTAGGTGGATTTGTGGACTCCCTGGCTAAAAGAGAACACTTTGTTACAAATGCTGGGATTGCTCGATTTACCTGACCGTGAACCCTACGCTCACGCCTGCCCATAATTCTTGTGTGTTTGGAGCTCTGCTTCCTCGTCCATTATCCAGTGCAGTTTTCGCTAGGTCACGCCCATCTTCTACTTGAGTACCAAGCACAAAACGCTTATTCACTGATCAAATTTACCAGTGTTGTTGGGGAATATTATGCGCCTATGTTAAAATCATAAAAAATTTTAGGTCTATATGAAACATAAGCTTATTATACATACAGTTACTACCGTGGAGGTTGCGAGGTCAATCCTAGTGCAATAATATTTATTTTTGGATTTTCTAACCTTTTCGAATCCCGTCCCATCTGGCGGCCTCAAAATACATAATACAGTTTAGTAATAAATTATTGAGGCATTCTCTGTTTTTCAAGTGGGGAGTTATTCAATAAGGGACCGGTTTTTAGCCCCACATACCCAAGTCTGTATTGGTTAAAAGACTGCCTTATTTGTCACAATAACCTTTCAGACATTGGGCACAGAAATAATTACTCTTTTGCGCTGATTATTATAAAACATATTTATGAGATTGAAATCCCTACTGATAATGTTGCTTGTGGAGTGATAATGTTGCTTGTGGAGAAAAAAAAAGTTTAATTTTCTTAATAGAATGATGGTGACAACACCCCCCCCCTCCCAACACTAGCATAGCTACAGTAAACATTCTTTATTGTGGCAGAACTACAAGCATTGTTACTCACGGCTATCACTACCAACTACAGCTACCACCAGCAAGAGCAAAGGATGACGTCTCCGAAATACCACTATCTCCCTCAAGAACTGTTAATTATAAATCTGTTAAGCAAAGCAGGAACAAAAATAGCATCTGATCAGATCAAGTCGCTCATTGTGGGCTTACTGCCTGTGAGTCTATCAGCAGCGTTTTTGAATGAAAATAAAATGTTATACCGATGACACTCCTTAATTATCAAAAGACATAAAATATGATACAAAATCATTATATTTACTGAATTTGCTTATTAATTTTTTTTAAATTATTTCTTTTATACATCTAAATCTGTACGAAATTGGTACAGCTGAAAAATACCCCTTTCTTTGTTGTATGAAATGAACCAGAGGTGTGGATGAATATACTACAGGCAGGCTCAGAACCATATCATTCAGATATGCATTGAAAAAAATATATAGACCAATATTGTTTCATGAATTAAAAAAACAACAACTCTGTTGCATATAACACCGGAAATTCCGACTAGTTTGCTAAAATATTTTCTCCTTAAAAAGTAATAAATGATTATGTTAACGGTGTTTTGTTTATTTCTTTAAAAAAAGAAAGAAAGAAAGCCTCTACCAAAACAACAACCCAACAAACCACCCCACCTCCCCCCAAAAAAAACAACCCAAAAAACCCCCAGCCAGCAATAAAAAAGCGTTAAAACAGCAATAAGAATAAAACACAACAACAAATTAATCAAAAAGTGAAAAGTAAGGGAAAGATGTAAGGTATGAGCAGCCACCAATTTATAAAACCAGAGGAACAATATTCGATAGACACATCAAAACAACCTAAATGTTGCAACTGTACCCCTTGCCACACTCATTAGATACACATGGAGCCTTTTCTAAAAGAATGTTACGTGTTTTAATTTATCATGAATTACAATTTGAGATAGAAGTGCAAGCCCAACTACAAAAAGGCTGGGTAATTTGAAATACAATAACTAGCCCAATCCAAGTGTTGATAATAATTAATACGGGGTTAATGTTGCCAGCATTAACTTAAGTATTTATAGAGCATAAAATATCCAACAGGCATATTTAACCATAACCATCAATAGACATCTTAGCAGCATTTTTTTTTTTAGAAGATTACTCTTCTGTTTTCTCAAACTTTGAACTTTAATTGTGGAGAGTGAAGAAATCTTTTGATTTTGTTTTTAGTATGATCTCTAATGACTTTTTTTTTTTTAATGTTGAAGCATGTGCACTTCCTAACTGTAAAAATCACTTCTGTTTCCAAACCTGTCGTTTTTTTGTGTGTGCACAGAAACACAACACACAGATTAGCTTTAAAAAAGTCAAAATATTTAGAAAATAAATAACTAAAGAGACAAAATAATGCAGTCAAAGGCAGGTTTTAGTTCGGCAGTAGCGAACACTCGATACACAAGAAATTAATGGAACTGTAAATCTTTTACGTAAACGTTTATCAATGTGTAATCAATATAAAAAATGAACGATCAAAATTAATCATGTTTCTCTACAAAGCTTGAAAAAAAACCCGGCCATGTAATTACTCGAACAGAGTGACATTTTCTTATCTTCTAACATCGATAACATCGGCATAAGTGGTCAAAGAACGTAACATAAATACATCCTACTTGAGCTCGGTGGGGATAATTCCAGCACAAAAATTAAAGTGTAAAAAGTGCTTTACCTATGCTGGATAATAATTATGCTGCCTTTTCCTTGCTTTAAAAGGGTAGTGTTTGACCTCTATAATCATGCTGATAACAACAAGTGGCATTTGCAGAAAATTTCGTCTCAATTTGTTAACTTAGAAACATGATACCTATGTGAATTTTAAAGTCCTTTTTTCACATTCAGTATGATAATTATTTCTTCGGTTTAGTTATTTCTCATTAGATTTGTCTAACAAAAAAGAAGATTGATAATCCCATTTGAACTCAAACTTTGAATGGAACTTAGACACAATGTGAATAGGAATTTTAACAATCCATCGTCATATCACTGAACAGTGTAAAACTTAGCGATCTGGTTTTACCAGCTCAAGATATTTCATCCACCCACTCTATCTCTCGTTGACATGTATAATTAAATATTATATTTTATAATTTTAATTGTGAAGACGCAGTGGTGTATCAGCCGAAGGGGGAAGGGTTATGTATACAGATTCAGAAAAATTGCCCTCATTTCTATACTCAAATTATACATTGTTCTACTTGATTAGCATCTATACTTGTGTGAACGATGTAACGTTATGAAAGCCTACTGTCAAGTCAGGCAAATGGGGCTCGTACAAGCTATTTCTTGTAGGCCTATTTGTACAAGTCAAATTGTTCGAGTATTAAAAAAACTAACAAATTATCACTGGTGTTTTATGCGACTTGGTGATTAAAACATTTTTTTTTACAAATGAATAATGGAATTGTGAAAGAGAATTCCTTTCTCTGTCTACGGCCAGCTTAGATTACCTCTCAAATATGCTACCTTGAGATCGAAACTAAAACAGAAAAGAAACCGTTTAACTTCTTCAGAAGTGTAAGAAAAAAAAAAGATGTTTTGATGTTAGTCTTAGTGTCTATAAATTACAACCAAACCCGGAAAAAAAGTTATTCTCAGAAATACATAAAAAGAAAAATCTCTTCATTCCGAAAAACAACTCCTTTTCTGATCAAAATATGAATGACTGGATTTTAGGCATCTTCTGGGAATGACTAGATCTAGTATCCGGGCTAAACTGTCGCATACACAGCCAACTATCGACATGAACGAAAAGGAGAAGGAATCTGGTCTTTTAGTGAATATCATAGGTGCTAAAAAAAAGTGCCAACGTGTTTATCTGAACTATATTTTTTATACTATAATAATTAAGAACATCATTTTTGTCTTTTTAGGAATGCGAAAAAAAAAATGTCAGTCCAAATGTCTGGCGACAGAAAGAGGGCGTCGCACGCCAGTCCCGATGTGCCTCTGGATTCCGAGGTCATGCGTCTTGTGGGCGTGTGGGCGTGTGACTGACAGTCAACAAGAGCCGCTCAGTCCACGAAGGCCAGGATTTACTGGGCCGTTGGTTAGGGCTCTTACAAGCCAGAGGCGATCTCTGACGTACCTGCAGCCGTTGGACATTGCTGGAGCGCTCTATAAAAGACTTTAGGATGGCAAATTCACAGTGAAAACAAAAATGGCGTCTAATCACAGCCGTATCCAAGAATTTACAGGGCCAATAAGAGATCAAATAAACCTAAATTGTGTCTATGGATCGTGGCCATGTGACTTGTGGCTGACGTGTGGGCTGCAAAGGCTTTATTTTAAGACCACGACAACTTATCACTGTATGTGTCAGTCGTAAGCTGTGATAGAAGGAGAAGTCTGCCCTGAGTTGATTCAGCAACCTGAGACTGCCTTCTTCTCTCCTCTTGGTCACATTCTCCAAACAACAACGGCTAATCTTCTAATAATTGTTATTCTTTTCAACAGTGTTTATACATTAAATCAATGCAATAGCAATAATGCAAATCCTATACATTCTTCCTCTGGGCGGTGGATTTTTTTTTTATCAAAGCAGTGGTTGGAATGTAGTTGTTGCTGCGGTGGTGCTGTCTACCCCGTTTTAATTACACCGCACTGAAATAGTAAATACTCTATTGAAAAAAGGAGTTGACTCGAATAATCACGTTCCATAAACAAGTCACCGATGCAGGAGGTCAGGGTTCGAACCCCATCCCAGCCTCCGCGTTTTCCCTCATGGTCTGGAAGGAGTCAATATAAACGTGACAATGCGAATTCCGGGTATCCAGCTCTGAGATCCCGTCGCCGTATAGGACCTTCCTTGATATACAGAATACAGAAAGGATCCCTGAGGGTGTAAATTTTATATTTATTAATGTCTCGTTGGTGTCTATCAAACCAGTGAGAGCTTTACATGAGGTGGATCAATGTTTAGGCAGAAGATTATGAACTTTTTACGTCACCACTGATGGGGAAAATGGAGTTATGTTGGATACCAAAACATCGACCCCTCTTTATTTGGCTGATCACCAGCAGTGGATACATAATAATACACGACTGTGAGAGATATGAAAAGAGCAAGAGCGGGCAGGAGGGAGGGAAGAAGAAGAAGAAGAAGAAGAAGAAGAAGAAGAAGAAGAAGAAGAAGAAGAAGAGGGAGATGCATAGAAAGAAAGATACAAGGAAATATAGATGGACAGGTACAGAGGAGAAGAGAGAGAGAAAAACGAGAGGTGAGACAGGCGCCTCGCACTGCAATTATATTTGACAGGGCTCTAAGCCCGCCAGAGACGCACTGGTGAAGGTCTGAGGTATGGCCTACTCAGAGGATTTTCAGAGAGGATTTTGCCTGCTGAGACTGGCGTGGAGAGTCTTGATGCAGTCATGTAACAGATTAGCGCCATAGATTCACACTCAGTGCTTAGACTAACAGGGCTCAGAGCAAGCCCAAGAATGTGAGACGGGAAGAGGAGCAACTCCACCCTAACGTCATGGAGGAAGGGAAAAAAAGAACCAACAAGGAGGGAGACAATCACGAGCGCGCTGAATAACCATGAGCACAGGGGAGACAAACATGGTTAGACATTTTAGGATTTGCTGAGTCAGACAGTATTGATATATACAGGTACCGCTATAGGATTATTGAGACATCATCACATGGCACAGTATTAATAGAGACTAGAAGGTTCGGAATGCAGTTACAAATGAGAAGTTCAGGTTTATTTGTAAAAGCATAAATATGCTTTCAAGTGTATATAAAAAATGCTTACAAAATAATATATTGCATTGTAGAAAATAATAATATATCACAGGAGAATAATTATAGTAAACGACATTAAGATTATTTCAAGGTATTAAGAAACATACATAGACATGTAAAGTTAATTCAATTTAAAACAGTTTTTAAAATAAAATAATCGCCTTTGACATTAAAATATGCCATGAAGGTGCTAGATAGCTTAGTTGGTAAAGCTATTAACTTTAACACAGTAAATTTACGGTTCGAATCTTAGCCGATCCCAAAGTCTGTTAAGAATGGCTTAAGTCTGGTCAAAGTTTATTTCTGCACAGTAAAAATTCTTATGTGAAGGATATGCTAAGAAATGTTCAGTTACAAAAAAATAAGCTTAAACTGATCTTCTTCTTCTATGGGCTTCGCCTCTTGCTGTACGTTGCCTTTCAAACTTTCCTGCGAAAGTTGATTCTCTGTCATTTTACAAAATAGAGAGGATATGGTTGCCCAATCAGATAAGGTTCCCCAAAATTTTTTATTCAATTGACTTCTGATGGTCAAAGTTGCATTCTAATCAGATATCTTTTGTTGTTCAAAGTTAAGATAGATCTGAGATGCACTTAAGAAGAGACTACAATAAAAGCTTTTTATTTTATGTATTGCCTTCAGTCATCCACTAGCCATAAAAAATAACCAACTACTTAGTAAAACAACAAAGAAAGAGTCCCTCCCAGTGTACCCGTCTATCTCTCATATAAAGTTGTTGCAGAAAATTAGAAGTGTATAAAAAAAGGTAAAAAAGGGACAGTGGGTATCGTTATACCTGGGGGATCCTGTTGTAACAGTGCTATATATAATCCTTGTTTATTGCACAACTTTACCCCTATTAAAAGGCTTTGGAAACAATACAAATTAAATAGGATGAATTGTGCAAAAGTAAAAATTCTGATGCTAGCTAGTTCTAACTTGAGTCTTTTTAAAGCAAAGATTACAAAAAGTAAAAGAACCTCTTTGATCAAAACTGGCAAACTTATGTTTTATCAAGGGAATACGCTCGCGATATTAAATCTAATCTACGCTGTGTTTTGTAGCCCTTTTGTACCCTCTGTGGAAACCCTACTTTTTACAGTCAAAATGGATAATTAATGAATACGATTGAAAAGAGGAATTGCATGAAATTTAAGAAGAAAATCTAATTTAAAGTATTTGGATAAAAAAAAAGGGTATATTTTACCCCCTTACATAAACTTATGGTTAAGAAAACAATTTATCAACATATTAAAATATTCGATATTATCAATGATCTGATACAGAACAGTCTTTTGTAATGGAATAATCATGTTCAACAATCAGGTATCCATTGTGATCGTCTCTGGTAAGCAATTTCCGATGTTAGCAAATGAAGAGTATAAATAAATTTGTGGATATAAAACTTTCCGATTCCAAATATCTCATAAAATCATAAAATCTCAATCTAGCCTTCCTTTTCTAGTTGGCTAAGGATCAAATTAAGACTAACATATATGCAATATTTAGACTTCCTTTACTAGTTGGCTCAGGAAAATTCATTAAATGAACACTGACATATATGCAATATCATCAAGTTTGTTTTAAAAATGCAATTCAAAAGTAAAACTTTGTACCCTGTAAATTGGAAATTATACTTATAATAACATAGAAAAGAAGGCTCTGTGGACGGTTAATAGTAATTACTCGAGTGATAAAACAGCATAAAGGTTACAAAATTGTTTTCCAGCAATTATAAATAAAGAAAAAAATTAGCTTTACATAAACTTAAATCAATGAACAGACATGCATGGGTGCATGTATTTTTTAGGCACATAAATAAATATACAAAAATTCAAAAATGTTATCAGGAATACATGAGATTTAAACTGAAGTAGACAAAGTTGCAGAAGGACTCATTTAAAATAGCCAAAAGAGAGTATAAATCCAAGAAAGTAGTGCAATGTATCATCTTTTTTTGTAACATAAAATTAATTATAAATCTTAAAAAAGAATTTTAACAATCAAACAAATGCACATAATTATAGCAAAATTCATATCTTTATCTTTCATTGTAAAAGTTAATGTTGAGCATCAAGAATTTTAAATGTATAGAAACATGATTAAAAAAAAACAAATTTTGTAGATCATAAAGCTGAAATTTTAAGTATTACAGAGGACTACGGATGTATTGATGTTGCCGGGATATGGTTTTTGTAATCAACACAACCATAGGGAACTAATAAAGAGGTGTAACTGTGTACAAATAAAAACTCCACAGCATTACTTCCCTTCTCTAGGGAACAAAAACCAACGCGGCTGGTCTTCTTTTTTAAATTCAAGTAACCAATGCCTATTCTCCTGTTTTTATTTTTGCTTTGTTTTTAGAACAAGTTATATTGCTACTGGTAGAATAATAATGAATGATTTGAGAGAAGAGGGGGGGGGGGGATAGCGAATGACATTTAGGGAGTGGGTGAGAGGGAGAGATTTAAAAAAAAAAGATGTGAGGCAGCATAAAGTAGTCACAAAGAATATTTAATAAAGAGGGAATTCCCGAAGAGCTGATCGCAAGCTCTCTAAGACTGAGAGAGAGAGACACATGACTCCTGTCTCAGCCTGTCACATCATACTGACACCGACCCAATTAGTAGGGAGCGCAATAGCCAGGATTCGAACTCAGACCTTTTTGCGTCGGAAGCCGATGTTCTACCCCAAGACCACCGCGCCCCCCAGAGAGAGAGAGAGAGAGAGTGGAGGATAAAAACAGAAGACAGAGACAGAGATAGGAAATGATTAAATCTACTGTCAATCTGGTCCGTTTTAGGTCTCCTCGTGACAAGACAGAGTGGGTTACACAAGTAAACTGTGATCAAATAAAGTGATTGCTAGATGATGTAGATCTATGGCCTATCATATGTATGTTCCTAATTGAACAAAAGTTGGTGTTGGTGTGTGTGTGCATGTGTTAAGGCTGGACAGTGGTATAGCAGGGATAGGGGGAGCTTGTTTTTGTTTTACTTTGGTTGAACGTTTGATCAGCTCACTGTCTTTCTCAGGGACAGCATGGCCAGCGTGCGCCTCGTAGCCCAGCAGTGTGTTAGCCCTCCCATCTCTGCCACTTACAGTTACACAAAGCACTTAGGGCTGAGTTGGGTTGGGTTGGTTTAACGTCCAACCGCAGCACTATATAGGCTATATTGTGGACGGGTCCCACGACAGACGTCTGACAATTTTTTGTGCTGCCACACACGAGATAGGTCGGGGATACCATGACTCCTGTCTCAGCCTGTCACATTATACTGACACCGACACAACAAGTAGGGAGCGCAACAGCCAAAGCTGAGTGTTGAACGTGTGTTTGTACACTGGCTTTAGATAAAGAATAAGGGTGCAAGATGGATTAAAAAATCAACTTATCAGTCAAAATTTATTGTAAAACTTTGATGCTGGGGACAAAAAAAAAATAAACACAGACATATAAACGCTTAAGTTGAAGTCAACACAACCCTTCTTGTTAATATAGACCAAGATAGAGCGGTTCTGGTTGCAGGTAATTAAATCAATACAAACGAAGTTCAAGTCGTCCGAGTGCCATACAAGGGGAGTTGACTGTACGCAAAAGCTTAGAGCTAGTGAAAATTTGATGTCCCATTTTACAATAAATCCCAGATAAATCATCAAAGAACATTGCAAGATAAGTCAAATAGCTAAAGGTTTTAGGGAAAATGCAAGGCAGTGGTCATGAAAAAGTCATAGCATAAGAGGGTAAGTTTTTTTTTCCTTCTTTTTTTTGTTGGTTTGGAAACAAAATGATGACAAATCCAAAAAAGAACTGTTTACTGGTCTGCCACTCATGTGAAGCCTAAGATATCGCTGTCTCCTGGAAACTTGATGGTGCAGATAAGGTGAGGTCTGGGGATCATTGTGGTGCAGGTGGATGTTGGCAGCGTTTTTGTCTGCCAGAATATGTGTGACTTTTTCTGGGTGGCCGGCTCTAGTCACCAGAAGAGATGTAACATCGACTTGCATAGCTCGCAGGCCTGAGAGAAACTCCACCTCCTGCTGATCACAAGCTGCTTGAGCCTGTAGAAAAAATTAAGAAAGAGATTAGAGAAAATAAGTGGCGAATCAGGAAGAAATAATGACTTAAATATCTTGATATCACTCAACAGTTACAAGATTATCTGTTTATATTACACCTGATATAATACTTCAAATTTTGCTTTGTTTACAAAGTCTGCTAATCTCAGGGTAGAGTATTAAAATAATATCATAATAACCGTAAATGTTAATTGTTATAATATAGGGAAATGAATAATGAGGATAAACAAAAAATGTAAGGCTAATAATGCTTGGAAGGAAGACAGATGAAGCAGATTTTAATAAAAAAAGAGATTGGTATATATAAACAAGGATTTATAAATGCCTCAGAACTTTTGAAAACAGGGCCACAATGGAACTCACAATGCCTTTCCTCTCACAATTGATAAGAAAAAAATTTCAAAAATTTACTAAGTGGAATGATTGGATGTTGTCTAGGATAATCTGGCAATTTTTTTTTTACCAGACATATACATGTATTCTTAGGCTTCCTTTGTTTTTCATTCTACCAACCCTCTAATTCATAGTGTATTATAAAGAAGGTATAGAAGATATCTGATACAAAGTAAAGCTTATGCAGATACAAAGTAAAGCTCATGTACATTTAGCTTGGCCTGATCCTCCTGCTGCATCTTGCTGATCTTCTGCTCGTGGCTCTTTCTCTCAAGTGCCAGGCGGTGCTCCAAACTGGTTCTAGGAAGATGACACAGTGAATTAATCCTTTGAGTTAGAAATGGATCGTTTAAATAACAAAGAACATTAGACAGTACTTAACAGTTATAGTAAAAAAAAGTGAAGTGTTTCATTTGTTTGAATTGTTAAAAAAAGGTAAATGTTTTTCATATTTTAGTTAATCATC
This sequence comes from Elysia chlorotica, assembly GCA_003991915.1. Classification (NCBI taxonomy): domain Eukaryota; kingdom Metazoa; phylum Mollusca; class Gastropoda; family Plakobranchidae; genus Elysia; species Elysia chlorotica. The sequence goes on from RQTK01001077.1 coordinate 82,813, forward strand.
ATCTTTCATGATTAAGGGAACATTTATTGTCATAAAAGAAAAAAGGAGGGAGACTTGCTAAGTACTTTTTTTCATACAAGAAGTACGCAAGTTAGAGATAAAGTCAAAAGGAAAAGGGACAACTATTCCAGCAGCCAAGACCAGGTTCCCTTTCAGTACAATAAGAACAGCTTGAAGGCCATCTAAAGAAAACATTCTGACCCAGATAGAGAAATTCCTTGGTGTGAACAAACCACCAAGCTTTTATGTAGTCAAAGCAGTGGTGCAAAAAGCAAGGGCCAAATGGTATGCCTTATCTACTCTACCAAAAAAATCTAATAACATCGGGTTTCTCATACTCAGCAAGGTCTCACAAATATGCTAGTGCATGCTGAAATTAAAAACGATACTATACAAAGCCTTCAATTATATGATTAGCCAATTTACCTTTATACAATGACTATGAGGAACAATCCCCATTTTCGAATGAATAAAAAAAACCCATTCATATCATAATCACTAACCAAAACAATTTTAAAAATTTCAAAATATAAAAAAAGGAAGATTTAGGATTAGGGTCAGGGATGTTTCACAGAAAACTCAATTTCAAATAACAGTATAATTTTTTCAACAATCTTTATGTATAATAAATAATAATAATAATAATAATAATAATAATAATAATAATAATAATAATAATAATAATAATAATAATAATAATTATATCGCCCTTTTTGTTATGCACGTTATTGACGGATATCAGCGGGGAACAGTAAGGCTCAGAGTTATAGATCTACAATAGAACGAGAAGCCGGACGTTCACCTAGCCAAACCGCGGGACTACCGTCGTGGAATTATAAACTCGCACATTTCCGCGGATTACAAAAACGATGATCGTTAACTCGGGAGGAAAGGAGGAAAAAGTGCAGAAAGGCGGAAAATACCGAAAAAGGAATTCCTCCTTTTGTTTCATAGCAAACATACATTCATAAAAACAAAAGAAAACAAAAATACAGTTGTATGCAATTTTCATCTTAATAAGACTGCTTTAGAGAAGGCTGGTTTCTTGGCGTATTATGTCAGCATCTTAGCTATATCACAGAGAGATCCCGCGACAATTTCAAATGCTGATCGACCCAATTTATGGGGATGAAATTAGAAAAAATTTTTGGTATTGAACTGAGGACCTCCTGTTAATAAGTTCAATGCTCTGCTACTTATGCTATCTTCTAACTTTCCTCAACTCTTTTCCTGGATCTTCAGTGCGTTTCTTTAAACATCTTAATAAAAAAAATACTGACCTTGCTCCATTCTGTCAACCTCTGCTTTTAACTTGAGATCAGTCATTGTCTGCTCCTGAACTTCTTGCTCATACTGAAAAGTCAAAATGAGATAAAATGCAAAAAAGCATAAAGCCACAAACTTTATAATTGAAAGTGAATATATTTTTGTCCCCTTAAAAGAGACAAGTACTTCTAATACAGTATGCACGGCGACAAGGATTCTATGACACGTTTCATTGGAAATTTATGCAGATGTTTAAGGAGGAAAAATAAGCCATCAAAATACATTTAAGGGTGATATAATTTTTTAATACTATTTCAAACCTGGTGGGTCACAATGAAAAAATAATGATAAGCAGAGAGGAGTGGCACTGCAGGCAACCGCCGAGCAAGATAAGAGATCAAAGAGTTAAGCCGCCAGTTTAAAACATGAGGTGTGTATGTGTGTGGTTAGCTCAACCTCTAGGTAAATCATGTAATGGAAGTATGGTATTGGCACTAGTTAGCTACACATGGCTTCAACGAACCATGCATCCAACAAACTATTGAAAATTAATGAGCAAGTTAGTCGAGTCCCAAGTTGTACTGTAATCTTAATTTCAATCTGGTGTTGCTTGTTCGTACCTGAAGCCTTAGGTTTGTGCGGCGTGTGATCATCATATCATGCATCCTTTGCAGTTTGTCATGGGCATAGTACCCTCTGAACACAACCTTAGACACGTTATAGCCGATATCTTTGCATCGTTCCGTAAGTTGTGGATAGTTTGAGATTTCATTGAGCTCACTCGCTGTCTCAATAAACTCTACGTAACTGGGAAAAAGGAAAATGTGAGCATAACATGTAAATGATATAGCAAGATGGCTGTCAAATAAACACAGATCCCTTTATGTAACAAATTAAATGTTCTTTTACCTCTTATTCCGTATAATTAACCAATTCAACACCTGTCTTGCCAACATCCAATATTAAAATTGAATGAGTCTATTTAATTTGATTGCAGATCTACATATCATATTGTAATGAACAAATAATCATCTAAATACAAATTTGATTTGAAATGCAGATATATCATAGATTCAAGATATTTAAATAAGAGTGTAATAAATAACATATTTTCCCGTCAGACAGCACATATATACCTGCGTTTTGCAGCAAAAGCTATGACATCAGCTATTAGGCAGCTGTGGAGGCCCAAAAGAACATTAGTTACAAAACAAACTGTAACTTAGGAGACTTAAAGTAGAATTCAGTAAATTAATAATACAAAAAATGTTAACTTAAGTTATATTTAAAAGTTATATTTTAAACTTAAAAACACTAATTATTATTGTGTGGTATGTTACTAAGCAATCATTGAAACTGATTAAAGAAAAAAAAGCATAATCCACATCATATGTATATTGCAAGCATAATTCTTTCAAGACTAACATCTTACATATTGCTTAATTCATTTTAAAATATATGTGATTTTTTAGACTTAAACAACTTATCAAAACATGGCTTACTTCACAAAATCAGCCATGGGATCTTGAGTAGAATTGAGCTTAAACAGAAAATGTTTAAGGAGATTATTTTGAAGTAGATAGTCATATCATATTTATAACGTTAACAATGAAATAAAAGACAAAGTCATGGTTAAAAAACATTCTTCAAAAAATAAAAATTCCAGCAACATATACATATGCATAATTGATGCTATTCACTGCAGCCCTTAATTACTAGTTGTTGACAATCATGATCAAACCATATCAAGTATTATTTTTATAAGGCATAATAAATTCAAAGCATTAATAAATAGATAATGACGTTTTAGGTTATTGATGTAATATATTCATATAGTTAGTTGCTTACTGCATATTTTTATTATTATTAATATTATTATTATTATTATTATTATTATTATTATTATTATTATTATTAT